>JAKCWG010000333.1:0-112226 GCA_021464415.1 Lonicera japonica
AAGTATATTCTTTGGGATAATATGTCTTATTGAGATATCCTCGAGATATATGCATAATATTGATGTATATATAGATTTATGTACATATATGTACTATACATATATATATATATTTTTATGGTCTTTGGAAGTTACTTTCTATTGATACTTTGATTTAGTAGGACACTAATGGTCCATGGGGTTTACTTAGCCTTGGCGGCTACATACCCTGGTCCGTGTAGAGGGACCTTACTTTCAGAGCAGCATAATCTATGGTCCGTGGGGGGACCCCGCAATGTGACATACCCTACACCATTTAGGTGGTCCACGGGGGGACCCAGCCTTAGGGGCTTAGATCCGGATCGCAGTGCACTGTAGAGTAAAATCCTAGATGTCAGATGTTGGTTATGAGATGAGCT
Organism: Lonicera japonica; assembly: GCA_021464415.1. Taxonomy (NCBI): domain Eukaryota; kingdom Viridiplantae; phylum Streptophyta; class Magnoliopsida; order Dipsacales; family Caprifoliaceae; genus Lonicera; species Lonicera japonica. The sequence continues at coordinate 399 of JAKCWG010000333.1, forward strand.
GTTGAATGAGATTAGTGCCTACGTTTGTTTATTTATTTTATGTATAAATGTAACAACCCGGTCCCACCTCAGTACGATATTGTCCACTCTGGGTAGCGTCCTAGCCAGGCCTCAGCCCCAGGACATCTACCCTCACGACTTTGTTTCTGGGAGCTCACGACCAGCTTTCCAGGGGGTCACCCATCCTGGGATTGCTCTGGTCCACTACTCGCTTAACTTCGGAGTTCTTATGGGATCCGAAGCGAGTGAGCTACCCAAAAGGCCTCGTACTTAATTAGCGACCATATCTTACTTATATGGGTTTCCAAGGATCCCCCAACTTCCGGTGTGGGATGCCTCCTTTGAGCTACCATTCCTCCACACAAGGGAGTTACTCATCACTCAGGGCGTCACATCCTTCCCCCCAAGGGAATCGACGTCCTCGTCGACACACCGTACTCTGTGGGGTCCGCTCTGATACCATTTGTAACGACCCGGTCCCACCTCAGTACGATATTGTCCGCTCTGGGTAGCGTCCTAGACAGACCTCAGCCCTAGGACATCTACCCTCACGGCTTTGTTTCTGGGAGCTCACGACTAGCTTCCCAGGGGGTCACCCATCCTGGGATTGCTCTGGTCCACTACTCGCTTAACTTCGGAGTTCTTATGGGATCCGAAGCCCGTGAGCTACCCAAAAGGTCTCGTACTTAATTAGTGACCATATCTTACTTATATGGGTCTCCAAAGATCCCCCAACTTCCGGTGTGGGATGCCTCCTTTGAGCTACCATTCCTCCACACAAGGGAGTACTCATCGCTCAGGGCGTCACATACTAAGCATATATGTATTTCAAATCCTCGTAGTAGTAGTACACTTATTATATAATTCCCTTAATACTCCAAACATATATATAAACATACTTACATGTGTAATCCAAGTAAAATAACAATAAATTGCAACCCAATACCCCATGTATGCATATATCAATCATTTTGGTGAAAAAGTCATCAATTTAATTTGAAAATGGAGATTCAATGCATAAGAGTAGAAATTGAGTTTGGGTTTAGTGTTCCCACCTTAGATAGGCCGATAATCGAAGGTTTGGAGCGCTGGAACGAGCTGTGTCACCACCAATTGCGAAATTCCCAATTTAACCTCTAAAACCCTATAAATGGTGGAACCACCATTGATTGAAGATGGAGATGATTGATGGTGTTGTAGGAAGCTAGGGACCATGTAAAATCATCCTCAAAAGACCCTCTCTAAGCCTCTCCCTTATCTTTCTCTAGCTGCTTTGGAGGAAGGAGAAGGAAAGAAGAAGAGAGAAAATGAATGTCAAAAGGGGAAGAAAAGGGGTTAAAAACCCACTGGGGTACCTCTGATCGATCAGAGGGCACCTTGGTTGAAGCCCCTCATTTTTCTTTAAGTTTTTGCTGTTTTCGCGGCCCGTTTTGACCCCCAAAATGACTGTTATTCAACTCGGCCTCAATACGAAGTTTGTAGAGGGGAATGAAATGAAACCGTGGCTGTAAACAAAGGCTCATTTGGACTTCGTATGAAGAATTTATGACCTTTTAAAGTTGGTCAAAACTTCACTTTGGCAAAAATTCAATTTTTAGCCGAAAATCGCCAAATTCAACCGCGGCTTTTCGAAATGCCTTCTAACCATACACACATACTTAATATCATTAAAATGACTTATTGGAAGTATTGGCTTGACCACTGAGGTCTTGGAACAAAAATTGACTCCTTGGCGGAGACTTTTGCCTTCACCGGGCTTAAGAGAAAAATATTGCGGAACTGAAATTCGAAGTGTTACATGCCCACTGCCAGTGTCTTTGACAATTTGGTCACTTTGCTCGTAGTTTCGGTCCTCAAGATGTGAGAATTAGGTTTTGGCTAAAACACGAAAGTTTTAGGTTATTGAATTACATTTCCAATGGCGCAAATGAGGACTCATTTGGACTTCAGATTAAGAAGTTACGGCTTTTCCAAGCTAGGAATGTCACTTTTTCAGCTATTCCAATTTAGGCGGCGTATTTTTGAATTTCGCTCAGACCACCCGAAATGGGTTATGACTTAACAAGAGAGCGTAATAACATAAAAATGAAGTGAGAAAAAGGTCTAAACCTTCAAGTACCATTTGAACCCAAATTTGCCTCTCAGACATTCGATTTTTTTCTCACAAATGGGAATTTGCATTTAGACAGGGCATTACAAAAACCCAAATCATCATTCATATTAAAGTAACCTCGAATAAAAACATCACGGGACAAGAATACTACAAAACAAAGGTTAGCAGGTTCTACGTTCTACACATTATTAACGTGCATGAATTGATTTTACAAGACACAATCGTTAATTAAATTCGTATGCAGTGTTAAATAAAAATCAATTGACCTAATACTAATTGATGGAAACCTAATTCCAGAATGAATAATTTTTTTTTTGTAAAACCCTAAAAGTGGAATTGGATTTTATCCTTAAGATCGCTCTGATTTGATCTCGTCTCAGCAAGAACAGGAGATAGTGTAGACGAATCAAGAGCACAGCCTCAATGGAACCTTACAATCTTCTAGCATATTCCTTTAGCAGTCTAATGTTGCACCAAGTGTGGTCTATTGTTTCACTTAGATTTACTCCCTCTTCTTTCCACAGCAAAAATCTTAATTTTTGAGTATTCTAGTTACCATAAGAAATAGTGAAGACTAGCATATATATAAGGCTATGATAAGGACCTTAAGGAGGAATAAGGGTTTGGGCTTCCTATGACAAGATGGAATGCTAATTTGATTATGAATTAATTCTTTCCATAAATTATAATTTGTACCATTAAAGAATTAGTAACACTCTTACTGAGTCAAAACAACAAACATTACATATAGATGACTATTAATTATTTTAAGATTAAGAGCATAAGCAATCATAATAACAATGAAATTTTAAACTATTTTATATTGTCAATATAAAAATAATTAACACAAACTAGTAATGTTTGATACACACAAAGGGTACTAGCACAATGAGTTGAAACTATACCGTTTTCATTAGTCAAGATAAACTAATAACAGTTATGCTACAATCATACTAATGCGTGTCCAATTCCATCTAAAAGACCGTGAACCAATAAACATATATTCCACAAGAACTAATGCTATGATCCTCTTTGTGTAAGCTAAACTCTACACACCAAATCATCTATTATAAAAGACATACACATGCACAATTATATATATATATATATAATATAATGCAACAATTTCCCACAAAGATTCTCATAAAAATAACAAAATCAAGTTTATATAACCTATCCAAACCAATAACAATAATAAGAAACGTGGATTTTAGTATATCACTCTAACACACTCGCCTCGAAGAAGTTTCAGCACCCATACTCTTTCCCATGCGGTGTTGGACCGATCCTTGATAGGCGATGACCTCATCTCTCTTTGCCTGTTTCTATACCTTGCTAAGAGGCTTTAACTTGGTAAGGCTCTCAACATCATGTGTCCTATCAAGGCAGGCAACTATAAGCTAACCAACTGGAAGCGGCACACTTTTCGCCTCTAGACACTAGTATACCAATGACTGAAGAACCATTTTAAATCTCTTGGATCTGCTAGCTGAGAACATTCTAAGGCACATGGACAACTCCTCGAATAATAAAATGCTAAAGTCAATAGGAAGTTCTTCACCCACTGTGTATACAATGTATGGGTCAGCTCGAGTGATCTTGGTGGCTTTTTATGCAAATCATAAGACTAGTGTTGTCTATACATATTTACTTGCATAAGTTAATATATCTATTAGTTAGAAATCATAATCAATTATCAATTAAGAGTATTACTCGAAATTCCCAATTTATAGTATAAACACATTCTTTAAAGCGGGTTTTATGCAAATGTTCAAGAATACTAGCTTGAATGCATAACTACTTGTGCAATCATGTAATACAAGTGATATTAAACCTTTATTAACCACCAATTGAAGGTTTATACATCCCAACCCACATGCAATCAATACAATTTAGGGTTTTTTTTAAAGAAAAATACCTAATTTTATAGAAATCACTAATCATCACATAATAGTTGAAATTAAAATTTAGGTATTAGTGTTCCCACCTCAAGTGAAGCTTTACAATAAGATTGGAAGGTTGGATTGTAGGATTGAAGATTGAAGACACCACATGCCCTAAATTCTTTCTAAGCTCCCATAGAGGATTGAATGGTGAAGAAAAAGATGGATAAGATGAAGATAATGATTTTTGGCCACAATCTTGAATTAGGAAGAAGAAACTTTTAAATCTCCCATAAATCATCCCCCCCTCTCTCTCTCTCTCTCTCTCTCTCTCTCTCTCTCTCTCTCTCTCTCTCTCTCTCTCTTTAAGCTCTTGGGTGAGTGTATGAGAATGAAGAGAAAATGGGTGAAATAAAATAAAAAATATGATGTTCGAGCCCGATAGTTGACTGTTGGAAGATAGTTCCCACAACAAAAACTAGGCCACTTAAATAGTCAACTGTTCAAGTAAATAGTCAATTGTTTGACTTCAGCTACTGCGTTGACATCCAATATGCAAGAATTTGGGCTCGTCCAAAATACAAAAGTTGTAGGTAATTGTAACACCTCGTAATTTCATCTTCACGCTAATCATTCTCTTAAGCCCGTTTTAGGCCAAACACTCGTTTAAATAGTCAATTTTTTTTCTGGGGGCCTCCATATTTAATCCAACATTTCCAATAATCCATTTTGATATTATTAAGCATGTGTGCATGGTTAGAAAGAAATTCGGGAAGCCGCGGTTGAATTTGGCAATTTTCGGCAAAAAATCAAATTTTTGCCGAAATGAGTTTTTGGCCAATTTTGGAAGGCCATAACTTCATAAGAAGTCCAAATTAGTCCCCATTTGCGGCATTCATCTCATTCCCCTATACGACTTTCATTTGAAGGGCGAGTCGAATAGAAGTTGTTTCGGGGGTCGAAATTAGCCGCAAAAACTGCGATTTCTTAAGGGCAAGGAGGGACTTTAGCCAAGGTGCCCTATGATCGATCAAAGGTACCCCAGAGGGTTTTTATACCCATTTCTCCCTTGCTTCATTCATTTCTCTTCTTCTTTCTTTTCCAATTCCTCCTCTCTCTTTTGTTGGCTTGAGAGAGAGATGAGAGAGAGCTTAAGAGAGATGAGAGAGAGCTAGAGAGGAACCTTCTAAGGCCCTCCATCCTTTACAAAACCCCCACCACCATCTTCATCTTCTCCTTCATTCCATTTTCCACCATTTTTAGGGCTTGGAGCTCGAATTTGGGGATTTCATGATTTGCGGCGTTGCGGCTCGATCCAGCACTTCAATGCTTCAATTATTTGTTTATATAAGGTGGGAACACTAGTATCTAAGATCATTTCCAACTATTATGTGTTGTATTCTTGTTTTCTACCAAAAAGTGAAAGATTTCTTATGAGTTTATGCTTGAACGCATACATGGGGATTGGGTTTAAATATTCAAATTATGGAGAACTCCTTCATGTGAGGAACCATTACGTAAAGCGTATACTATTATCCTTAGAAACTATGAAATTTCCCTTGTGTCTAGGTCAGGAATTAGAGGGGATGATCAAACCTGGTTACGTATTTGACCCTCTTAGTTAGACAAGGATTAGATGTGAGATTCTTTAGTAAACCTTGACATTTAGCGCGTGTGCGTAACCATCGTGCTTTTCCAATAGGGGGAGTAAATATTTTCCTATATATACATAAAATTCAATCGACATGTGGCCTCTTAGCTGATTATAATTCAATTGTTTTTCTCCTCAAGTGGGATGTTGACCATGCATTTAATTTGTGTGAGATTTTCATTCCTGGGTATTGAGTGGTCTTATCAGAGTAACACAGCGGAAGCCTAATGCCTTAGTAAATCATCATCTGAGTGAATTTAGTTTTACCACTCTTTTCGTGGAATGATAGAGTAACACTTCTATATGCGGGCAGATCATTGGTTGATCTTAAGGATTATCAACCTTAAATTAACACTATTAGAGGATTATTGTGAATCCTTCAGCATAGACATTCACTTATAGTGATATGGAATTCTTTGACTTCCTCCAAGAATGGGGTGAGGGTCATATTGGTTCACGAGGCTTAAGATCCTTGTTAATGCGGGTTAGTTGTCAGATTCTAGGATAGAAGATGAATAAATTAAACTAGTCGGATGATCAATGAATGCAAGAGTTCAAAGAACCTTACTCCTGACTCTTACTAAATGGGGTGGAAGATCTTCTGATAAGAGGTCGTTTAGACTAAGAAGTAATCCCCTAAAGTGGTTTGCAATAGCAGCCTTGAATTACCCAAGTATTATATCTGACCTGAGCCTTAGTATATAATGTGAACAAACCTCATAATAAGTGTTCAAGATCGACACCCTTAGAAGAGAGCCGAGTAAGGTAAGGATGTGTCATGCATGTATATACTACCGCTTTTTGTAATATAAATCCTCGATGTGTGGAAAAATCCTAAATTCTTGTTTGCTTATAGTTTATTGACTTATGAGCTTTACGTGTATCCAGAGTTATAGTTACTACCCTCACTCTAGATGTTCGAGGCAACACCTTCTAGAGAGCATATCCAAATTGCATAGCGATAACTAGGTACCCCCTTTGATGATATTTCCTTCATCAAGTTTGAATTTTATGAGGTCCAAATGAAGACAACTCATTTTCCTTGCGTTTGATAATCAGTTAGTGGTTATGCACTTTGGCATTCACATTTCGTATGGGCCGACTGTGATTGGTATTAAGACTATTCGATGGTTGTAGACTTATGAATATGGGTATTAATATTTTAGACTTTGTTTTGAGCGTACCGTAGGGCATAGTGAATTTCGATTCCCTTTTCGAGTGTTGGTCAAACGATTCAGATAGTCCCTTGAGGGAACATGTGTTCAATGGTAAGATTGTCTGGTGTTTTGGGTGGAACACATATGGTCTAAGTATGAATCACACAAGTCGATCTCCCTTGATTAGCAGAGTCTAGAAAATCCTGTAGTTGCTACACGTCCTTCATTTCTTCAGTCATCACATCATTTTTTGAATCGTTGGTAAGATATTACTCTATGATAGATTTAGAGCATGGTCCGAGTTGTGAATTAGGTGTGCAATGTCCAACTTTTCTATTCCAGCAGTGATAACTTGGTTAGATGTCCCAAAAACCCAAGTAGAGTCTCTAATTATTAGCCAGGTAGTGTCGCGAGCATATTGAAATCGATTCAACTAGAATGATCTTCTTGATTATATCGTATTTCCATATTGGGCTGATATAAGTTTTGAATTGTCGATTTATTTCATGATTCCAATGATTTAAAACAGCATTGTCTAAAGTGCGACATCGAGAACTCTTTATCATTTGTTTATAGACGACATTTTGAGTTTGATCTGACTCTATAGGCTCGTAACCTAGTTGTTTAGTATTCTTAAGGCACTCTAGTAACGGGTGACTCTGTTTAGAAACATTTTATCCGTTTCTCGAAGTGAAACTCAAATTAAGGACTTTTTTATGTCTTCGAATCTATTAATTATTCATTTTCTCAAAGCAATAGCTATCCGGACGTCTTTAGTTGAAATATTATATTCTGAAGTTGTAAGCACCCTTTTAAGGAGGGGAGGTCGACACGACTTAGAAGTGTTGTTTTTATTTATTAACCATCGTTATTGGAGTTACAAGGAAGAAACCTCTTAAGGAGGGGAGATTGTAACACCTCGTAATTTCATCTTCACGCTAATTCTTCTCTTAAGCCCGTTTTAGGCCAAACGCCTGTTTAAATAGTCAATTTTTGTTCTCGGGCCTCTGTATTTAATCCAACACTTCCAATAAGCCATTTTGATATTTTTAAGCATGTGTGCATGGTTAGAAAGCAATTCGGGAAGCCGTGATCGAATTTGGCGATTTTCGGCGAAAAATCGAATTTTTGACGAAATGAGTTTTTGGCCAACTTTGGAAGGCCATAACTTCTTCATAAGAAGTCCAAATGATTCCTCGTTTACGGCCATGGATTTATCTCATTCTCCTCTACAACTTTCATTTGAATGCCAAGTCGAACATAAGTCGTTTTGGGGGTCGAAACGGGCCTCGAAAACTGTGATTTCATAAGGAAAAAGGAGGGACTTCCGCCAAGGTGCCCTCTGATCGATCAGAGGTACCCCAGCAGGTTTTTATACCCATTTCTACCTTGCTTCGTTCATTTCTCTTCTTCTTTTTCCTTCTCCAATTCCCCCTCTTTTTTATTGGCTTGAGAGAGAGATGAAATAGAGTTTAAGAGAGATGAGAAAGAGATAAAGAGGAACCTTCTAAGGCAATCCATCCTTTACAAAACCCCCACCACCATCTTCATCTTCTCCTTCATTCCATTTTCCACCATTTTTAGGGCTTGGATCTCGAATTTGCGGATTTCGTGATTTGCAGCGTTGCGGCTCGATCCAGCACTTCAAAGCTTCAATTATCGGCTTATATAAGGTGGGAACACTAGTATCTAAGATCATTTCCAACTATTATGTGTTGTATTCTTGTTTTCTACCAAAAAGTGAAAGATTTCTTATGAGTTTATGCTTGAATGCATACATGGGGTTTGGGTTTAGCATTTATACGTATATTGCTTGATTTCTTCACATTCTTATTGTTATTTCATGATTTTGATAAGATATATATGGTGTGTGTTGAATAATGTAAGCCGTAAGTAAAGCCTAGTAGCACATATGCGCATATAATTGGGTCGAGCTTATATAGATATATCATATAATGAATTGTGTGAGGAATTGCACTAGATAAGACTCATATTATGCTTAAGTGTAGATTTAGAGTCTCGATATCTATATTTATATATAATTGTTCCCATACATAATATTCTTCTTATATATTCAAAAACATTGAAATGTATACATACCTACTTGATATATGAGAGGAGTTATGCGCATATTATGTTTGCTTGATGTAGATGATATATGTATGCCATGGAGTTGTCAATATCAAGTCCTTCATGGAGACCCACTATTTATACGAGAACCTCATTTCCTAACTTAGTCATGTTCTTTATAAATGGTGGGTTGATACATACTTTCCCTATCAAAGGTTGTAATGATTATATCCATGAAATGCTTATGCTTTTAAATAGACAAATTATTTTACGGATAGTTTTCTAACAAACTAAGATATTATCTCAGATAAAATAGTAATTCTCTCGTTAGATTTCTTTATGCATTACATGGATATAACTAGGTGATGATATTGGGTTCTTAATGGCATATGTATATTAGATACACTATGAGGCACGGTGGTTATGAGAATATATATATGATTGTTGACTCCATTTGCCTGGTGTGGATGTAAATTGAGCCTCACGTGTGGTACGTATAGAGACTAAATGAGTTGAGACAGACTTTTGGTAGGCAGACATACCTTTGAGATATATATACGATACGTATATGTATGTATGCGAGTGACACGTACCTCTTATCAAACTATTCATTTAAGAATACTTTTTCTATTACTATTTTCATTCTTAAGGCACTAATGGTCAATGGGGTTGACCTAACCCTGGCGGCTACATACCCTGGTCCGTATAGAGGGACCTCGCTTTCAGAGAGACATACTCTATGGTCCGTAGGGGGCCCCGCAATGCGGCATACCCTGCACTATCTAGGTGGTCCACGGGGGGACCCAGCCTTGGGGGCTTAGATTCGGATCATAGTGCACTGTAGAGTAAATCCTAGATGTTAGATGTTGGATACGAGATGAGCAGTTGGATGAGATTAGTGCCTACGTATTGTTTTATGACTATACTTTCCTTATGCCCTTTATTAATATGATAAACTTATGTATTTTGGTTTAATATACTTTGGAGATGTATATACCTTATTATTACGAATTACGTATATCTTGACAGTACTTTCAAATACGTCTTTTCTCGTATTTTCAGGGACGGGATCGTACTTGGCATGCATTGCATGTAAAATGATTTTCATTGCTTCAATATATATATATATATAAATCTATAGATATTTATAAAGAGTCATAGAAATGACATATATATACGCATGATAATAACAAAACTACTTTCATTATGATGCATCGCATGCATGGTTTTGGAAATTATTTTATATACAAAACCATATAGTTTTCACTAAGCCCGTGTTTTGCTCACTCCCATTTTCCAATAGTTTTACAGGTACTTCCTTGGGGCAGTACGAGTACGGATTAGAACCTTTGAGGACCATGAACTATTTTAGTCATCCGTGGATGAGTTATAGCTTAAGAGTTATATGTGTTAGTACCATCAATATTGTTTGTATCGTTAATTTGTTTTTATTTCAATGTAGATGATATGTAATACCTTATTATTTAAGTTTGGGACCTCGTTGGAGGGTTTGAATTTTACGTAACATTATTATCATGAATGTGGAGTTTGATTTTGAAGAAAGGAAACTTATAGTTCTTTTATTTTGTTTATTTATTTACAGGGTGATTTATTATAAATACGAACTCCACATGCCAAATTGTTTCCAAAATAAGGCCTTATGTATTATTACTATTAGACAAAGTCTTAAATTATGCATTTCACAACCCGCCGTCGCGTACGGTACTGTGATTAACGAGGTTTCAAAGTTCTACACCTCAGAACGGAAGTCGAGACGTCAAAGTAATTGAATTACCTTTACAATGCCATAAACGGGTGTCCATTTGGACATCGTATGAAAAAGTTAAGACTAAAACACAGCAGTTGTGTTGGAATTCCAAAGAACTTATACAATTAGGATAAATTTGCATTAGTTCTTTCGAACTCGATCCAATGTTTTAGAAAAGTCCTGAGGCATATAAGAGTAGTATACAAAAGTGTAAATGTCAAAGAAATAGGCCACTTTAAGCTAGAATTTGGCTTAAGTGCGATCAAATAATGTGATTAACACAATATTAAAGGACGGAGTATTACATTTGTCGTCTAAGGGTTAAGGATCCATGAAACTGGTTAGGAAAATGATCCGAGATTGCATCACTTAGGATTGCTCTATTAGCTTATGTTAGACACTTGCATTTACTCCATTCATGCTAGATCTTGGGATTTCTTTAGATTCACTTCTTGAGCTCAATTTAGCTTCGAATTCAACCGACAATGGCTTACTTTGGGGATTTTGCTCCTGCCTCACATTCCATCACTTTTAACCTATAAAAAGACTAAAATGCTCTAAAAACAAATATATTATCAAATTTCATGAATACCATTTAAATCCCATCAATTTTGGATAATTAACATCACAATTAAGCACATTGAGCCACCTAAAGAGGTTTTAAAATGCAATATTTTTTGCTCAATTAGACATTTTCAACCAACAAGAAAGGTGTGATACCCCGAATCCCGTTATGAGGTTTAGACCTCCAAGACCTGGTTAATCGCGGTGCCATGCGCGATGGCATGTTTGATGTGCTTAAATTGGAACTATGATAATGGGAAATTATATATATAAGGCCATATTTTAGAAAATTTTAGCATGTGGAGTTCGTATTTTTAAGAAAACTAACTTGTAAATAGGAACTTCACATCTAAATGATTTGCAATCCACACAAATCTAATATTTCAATATATATACCAACCCCTCCAACGAGGTCCCAGAATAAATAAATGGCCTTTACAAAACTTACAAAAATAATTTAATACAAATGAATGATACAATAAAGTCTAATGGTTCTAACATCTATAATCCATAAGGAATGAGTCATCCATGGACAACTACAAGCATTTAGGGTCATCAGAGGTTCCTATACTTCGTATTCGTGCCGCCCCCGAAGAGATTTACCCGCAAAACTAGTTTGAAAAATGGGAGTGAGCCAAACATGGGCTCAGTGGGAACTATAGAGGTTGTATATTAAAATACACATTGTCATACACATATAATGTGAGATAATGAAAGTAGTAATATACTTTTGTTATCAATATATGTATGCAATACTTTAATATGTAAAATACTACACCGAGTCTCCACTCATCAAAGATGAGCGTTCAAGCTACTCTGCAAAGTCAGCTTGCCCCAGTGGTTCAATATATATAATACATGCATGCTATGCACACAACACGATGTCCTAACCCAAAATAGAATGCTTGAATATTCAAATTACAAATGAAATATCAATCATAAGTAAAATAGTAATAAGAGCGTAGGCACTAATCTTCTAATCCCAATCTTTAGTCCATCTGACTCAAATATGTCTCTCTCATGTCCAATTATCGCAAATCCGACATCTAGGATTTTTCGACTGTGCACAGCGATCTCGATCTAAGCCTGCAAGGATGGGTCACCCCGTGGACTACCTAGATATCCAAGGTATGGCGCCTCGCGCGGTCTCCCTAGCTGGACCATAGAGTATGCTCCTTTCAAAGTGGGATCCCCCTAGCTGGACCATAGAGTATGCCACTCCCAAAGCGGGATCCTTCTACACAGACCATAGAGTATGCTACTAATATAGCGGGGTCCCTCTACACGGACAAGGGTATGTAGCCACCAAGGCTAAGTCAACCCCGTGGACCATTAGTGCCTGTCCGAGTTCAAAATATCATGTTTATGAAAATAATGAATGTCCAGTAAATTATGTATATATATCTCCTATACGTACACAACCCATGCAAATATCGCATCTATATATACACGTAGATATCTCAAATCACATCTTTGTAGTACTTTTGCCTAGCAAAGGTGCATAGAGTTCCTTATACAAACTATATATGTACGTGATAGATAGACTAAACTTATGATACATTTAATATATATATATATATATATGCCATTAGGGAATCAAAATCATCACCTAATTGTATCCATGTATTACTTGAACTATTTCGACGAGAAAATACTAGTTTATTTGCGATAATCTCTTGGTTCATTAAGACACCATCCTTAAAGCAATTAGTCCATTAAATAGCATAGATATATCATGGATATAATCACCATATCCTTTGGTAAATAAATTATGTATCAATCCACCATTTACTAAATGTGTAACTAAATTCGGAAATAAGGTTATTGCTAAAATAGTGGGTCTCTACCAAAGTTATGATTTAACAATTTAGTGGCATATATATACATCATCTACATCATGCAAACATGATGTTTGCACCACCCATCTGATATACTAAACTTTCTCCACACCTCTTTATAGTTATTTATAAATACTAGTTAAGCGCACAAGTGTATAGTAGGGTTTTCATGGTGAAAGTGAGGAAACATATACTATCATATAATTTTTTTATACATATACATGTAGAACAAACATATATAACTTATATAGTCCTAAAATTAATATAAAGTACAGTATAGTCCAAATCTATTATAAATGTTCTTTTCTAATCCATAACAGTAGATATACGACTTCAACCCGACTATACGCGCTTATGCGTAGGGTATTGCCTAGGGCATGAAATATACTTAACATATAATGTATTTCTTCCACAATTACATGAAACTACAACATTCACATAGATAAACCATGAATTACATGCATAAACACCAACCTCAAGCCCCATATATATGCACATCAACAATCTTGTAAGAAAAATACTCAATTTGCTTAGATAATAAAGATGCAACACATAATCTTTGAAATTGAGCTTAGGTACTAGTGTTCCCACCTTTTATAAGCCGAATATCGAATGTTTAGAGTGCTGAATCAAGCCGCAATCCCCTGCATCACGAAATCCCCATTTGAGCTCAAAAAACCCTTGAAGTGGTGGATTCACCCTTGATGGAGGATGGAGATGATTGATGATGTTGTAGGAAGCTAAGAACCATGTTATTTCATCCTCACAAGTCCCTCTTTAGCTCTCTCTTCTCTCTCTCTAGCTTTTTTGGAAGAGGGAAGGAAAAATGGAAAAAAAAGGAGAAGGAATGAGGAAAGGAAGAATGAACATCAAAGAGGGGAGGAAAAGGGTTAAAAACCCACTGGGTTACCTCTAATCGATCAGAGGACACCTTGGCTGAAGTTCCTCATTTTCCATTAAGAAATCGCAGTTTTCACGGCCTGTTTCGACCCCCGAAATGACGTCTATTCGATTCGGCCTTCAAATGAAAGTTGTATAGGGAAATGAGATGAATCCATGGCCATAAACGAGGTCTCATTTGGAATTTTTATGAATAAGTTATGACTTTCCCAAGTCGGCCAAAAACGCACTTCAGCAAAAGTTCAATTTTTCACCATTAGCCGCCAAATTCAACCGCGGCTTCCCGAAATGCGTTCTAACCATGCATGCATACTTAATATCCTTAAAATAACATATTAGAAGTATTGGCTCAACCAAAAAGGTTCCGAAACGAAAATCGACTCCTCAAACGGAGGTTCGGCCTTAAACAAGCTTAAGGAGGATTGGCTTGGAAATGAAATACGGGGTGTTACAAAAGGTACTTGGACGTAAATGGTGCAAACAAATTTAGATAATTCGCTATAAATTCATTTTGTTGGTTTAAGTGGTGAGATTTCTTTATGTTCAACACATATATAATAATGTATACATGTTGGGACCAATTTTACTATATTACTCTTGTTGGCTAGTTGTTGGATTTTAGTGTAGATTGATAAGTTACTATTGTTGGCACAATTGTTCATCTATTGATTTAATACACGAGTTGCCTAGATAAGTTATTACGCTAGTCCATGTTGGGTTCCATGTGTCGGTCACAAAGTCTCTTAGCTAAAAGGTCCAAAACCATGCACAAAAAACTATCATGAAGCCTATTTATCGCGTAGGTGAAAAGCCACAAAATGTAGACCTGGTTGTACACTTGGATACTGGCGAATTATTGATGATAGAATTTTTTTAGCAAAGTTTTATTATCTTGCAAATGGTATGTCTAGGTACACGGGTTGGGGTTCAGGCATGGTGTGTTGCATGTATTAGCTTTCTTGCATAATTATACAAAAATATATTTTTGTATAAAATGGCACTTGAATGTGACTTATTATTTTTTTTCATATATCAAAACCTTATAATTAAACTGGACCTATGGATGACTCACTCCAATTCTTCAACAGTGTTGTAGGTACTCTTTAGGAAATGGAGCGCTCATTATTAATTCTAGTAGCCTCTAATGACCCTTCAATTTCAGGTAGTCGTCCTTGGATGGACAACTTGAATAATTGCACCCATGTTGTTATATCACTTGTATGTTTTAATCTATTGCATTAAATACTTCACTTGAACCTTTCTGTAACTAAACATGTATGAATGGACTTTGCGCTTAAATGGTTTTTTAATTAATAAAATTGTTATTAGAATTAGTTAAACTTTTTCATATAAAGGAAATTTGTATTTTTTTGATTCCCACAAGTATGATTTCTCATACTACATGAAAAAGTTTTAAATTTACCAAAATATTTGTATAATTTACCCTGCCATCTCGTACACGCTACAGCAGAAATGCCAAACAGGCACGGTTTTAAACCGTGCCAAAACCAATCTGGAATGGCTCCGTGCCATGCCAAAAACAGGCATTGTAACACCCGGTTTCTTTATCTCTTGCAGATCATGACCCATATCGCGTGTAAGGCGGAATTTGGCTCCGCGTAGCCAAATTGGGTTCTGAAAAGGTTGGAATGGTTTGGAAACCTCCAACAAGTCATATTAACTTATTTAAGTGTGTTATAAAGACCCTAAGTCATTTCGGGTGGTCCGGACGGAAATCGGCTCGAAAATCACAAGTTTTGATCCAACGCGATTAATGATTTTTACCCGACTTTGGATGACCATAACTTCTTCATCCGAACTCCAAATGAGTCCCCGTTTTTGGCCACGTCTTCATTTCAATTCCCTCTACAACTTTCGTGTTTTGTCCGAGACTCAATTCCAAATCCTTGATGCCCAAAAGTGCGTGCGAAGTCGGACTATTGACCAAAAACTAAATGAGGCAAGAATTACCTCATGTAGTCGACTACATGAACAGTGGGGAGTCGACTACATTGCGCTGGAAAGGTTTTTTATATATTTCTTCTTTTTTATGTATGATGTCATATATAGGATTTAAACCATATTTTGGACAGAGTTATATATATTAGTGGTATTGTTGTTGTGTTTTAAGTTATAAACCAAATTTATGAGATTTTCTACTTACCTAGCCAGTCCATAAGTATGTTGTTTAAATACATATATATGTTATGTCTAAATGAAGTCTTTAAATCATAGTGGGAGGCTATTTGGGAACTCGTACACATTGTTTGATTATATTAGACTTGGCTTGGGATGAAAACATATGAAACCTCCCAAACTAAATGATTTTCTGGTTTCTTTTACTGCTTGACGGACTTGGCGGATCATGTTTAAGCTGAACAACAATACCACTACAGATTTTAAGGCATATTGGCCTACACACTTCATATACTTTATGTTGAGCTTGTATTTGGATATTCTTGATTATATTATATTCTTTGATGAGATGATTTCTGTGATTTTATATCGGATGGCCACACCGTTCGTACTAGATAGATGGTGATTACCGGTAGCGTATAGCCTTGGTGGCTACGTGAGTATTATTGTAGCGTGCGCCTTTATGGCGGCGTGAGGTAGCGTATGCCTGTGTGGCCGTGTGGGGTAGCGTCTAGGTGGACCTGGTAGATGGTCCCTGCCTTGGGCAGAAGAAACCGAGTTGCCGGCTATCTCTGTGCACAGTAGATTTATGAAAATCCTAGACGTGAGTTTGATATATGTGATTGATGTGATAGATCTAGTCACGGTGTTGTGGCATATACTATATGATGATGTATATATATTGATATTCTTGTACTTTGGGTTGGGGACATTATATATGCATTTCACAAAAGGTTTTCCGTGCATTGGCTACTTCAGAAATATAGTATATATATATATATATATTTACACTTGCACATACAAAATGAAATGTATTTTACTCAGAGGTGATTCTTTATAGAGAAGCAGCTCATAAACTATTTTCATTATAATACATGGCATGGCATGCATGGGTTTTAATCTATTTTCCTATACAAATTCTTATAGTTCCCACTGAGCCCGTTTGGCTCACTCCCATTTTCCAAACCAAGTTTTGCAGGTGTTCCTGGGGATGGTATGCTTATGGAGTCTAGATAGCTCTGATGGACTCTGATCACCCAAGTCGTTATGAAACGACTTATGTACTAGTTGTTTAGTTAATAAATGTTTATGTATTATAGTGTTGTATTTTGATATAAAGTTTATTGAGACTGGGACCTCATTGGAGGCTTTGTATAAATGACTTTTCTTAAATGTGGAGTATCTATTGAAAATGGATTATAGGTATATATTTAACAGGTTTTGGTAATGCTTGATAAATAAACTCCACATGCCAAAATTTTCTAAAAATTACCGCTTTTTTTTAGAATTCTCTTTTTATATAAGTTCTAAGTTTTATCATTTCATACCCGTCGTCGCATACGACTCCGTGGCTAACCTGGTCCCGGAGGTATAATCCTCTAAACGAGATTTCGGGGCGTCACAGTTGGTATCAGAGCTATAGGTTTGACGTTTTCCTCGGGGGATTCATGGGTAGATCTGAGATTAACGATGCGAGCAGTTATAGTATTCCTCGGAAGATCAATATACATTTTCTTGCAACAGGATTCTACCGTTAGGATAATTGGAAAATGGGAGAAGTGTGAGAGGAGATGTGGCTTGCCTTGGCTACGTCCATTCACAAAGTTCTTGATTAATTCTTTTGGCCTCTTTCGTAAATTATCTCTGCCATTGGCTCCTCTATCACATGTTTTACATAAGAACTGTGTTCAGGATTAGTTCTGCCACTAAATAAGCAAAAGGCGACTGATGGATTATGTTATAGTCATCCGCCGGCCAACGGTTGACTATCTGATAAACCACCAGTCCACTACTGCTGACTGAGGTTAGAACGTGGCATACTCGTAGGAGAGTGGCTGCTAAAGTCCTATTCCCTGTGTTTACCCCATTACTTCTTCTTCGATTTTCTTGAGGGGTAAACCTAGTACGTGGATGATCGTTCCTCTATATCTGTACAGCCACGTTCGAACTTGTAAATCTAGATTACGAGAGAGGGAATCTGTGGATTATATTCAGATTGACTACCCTATTACGAGTAAACTTTTACATTGTTCTATAAATTATTTGACTTGAGAGATCTCTTTGGCAGGATGACTATTTTATGGTGGTATGGTGAGCAAATTTTCTTGAAAACCCACCTGGAAAGTATGAGAATGACCAAGTTTAGTCACGCATGTACTTATATCCTATCTCTTGAGTCTAAAACTTGATATGGAATAATGGAGACTGGTACAGTTTGGTTGTGTATGCCTATGTACTTTATCCCAAGAGTCTCGATTCGATATGGATGTATGAATGGATTTTCTTATGGACGCCGATGCCTCGTGTGTGCTTGAGTTGTTCTATTCTTTGGAATAAGAGGTATATGACTGTGGTGAGACATACTTTATATATATTTTCTTTCGAAAATGGGTGGTTGTAGATGTTCATGTTCTGGGAGAAGCATTGAATATGCTTATTTTGGAATTGAATCCTTATTTTGTTGGCCAAGTAAGTTCAATTGGCAACAAGAACCTGTTTGATGACCCCTATATCCAGTGTATCTGTATAATGCCTTGTTCCCTAATGTGATGGGAGATAATTTTTTTTAAAGGTATCCGCTAGACATCCCACCTTTAGTAGCTGCAGACTCATTCTTCCTTCGCGATAAGGAACCCATAATGGATTCTTCTAACGTACAATTTTATTCCATTTTCGTTAGGGGGACCTATCAGAGTAACGCAGCGAAAGCTTGTAGACTTGTCGATTCGAGGTTGGGGTAACTATTCCTTTTGTAAGCCTCTTACCTTTGTTAAGTATGCTGCATTTGAGCCTTGAGATATTGGCTTGTAAAGGGATACAAAGTGAACTTCCTTAGTAAATCTTGAGGAAGAGTGTTTGCCTAATGGCTAGCTCTTGTGGAAAAAAGGGGATGGAACCCTTAGTAGAACTCGATGCTCTTCTATATCATTTCCCTTATTATTTCTTAAGTGGAGTTTTGGGTACACATTCAAGTTGAATATGATTTCATCTATTCTGATAGAGGAGATTTGTTCGAATTACTCAATAATAGCATGATGAAGTATCAATTATGGCTTAGTGAACTAAGGATTTGAACTCTCCTCATACTAGAAAGGTGCAGTGCTTCTGAGACACAAAGTGTACCATTGTTTTACCCTTATGGAGTTAACATCTACGAGATGAACACTTTCAAGAAATCATCCATACCCTCCTATGTGAATATCTTACTGTAGTGAAGTGTATACTAATTGTAGAGCAAGTTTTCACCGAAGGAGAAGTCTGGAAAAAAAAATCATACCTTAAGTTCGGGATTAGTGTCCTAGTGAGAATTTCCCCTACCCTATTTCAGGAGTTCATGTGATGATGAGGTGAGCATTTTAAGTTTGAGACCTTTCTATTCCCCTCTTGATGATAGCTTGGGATTTAAAACCGTACTCCAGATTCAAGCTTCATTGATACCACGAGCAAACCCTTTAAGGAGGGGAGTCGACACTCAATTGAGGTAAGTAGACCTCATTTCTGCTGCCATTCCCTTTCAGTCCTACAACTATATATATATATATATTTGGGTGTGTCAAAGCTTGTTCTAACTCGGGAAAAATAGTATGAATTATTCTATTGGGTATGAGTTACATCCTTGGAGGGGTGGGAACTCTCCTAAGATCATGCTAGCGTACAACGAATCTATTACTTTCGCTCTGTGTATAGTGGTTTCCCCAAGATATTTTCCGGAGATGTATGTCCATTGCCTGTTAAGGGGGAGATAAGGTAAGATCCTATAAATTTCTTTTATTGGAAATGCTATGCATGACAGATGCATTAGTAAGAAATCCTTACAGTTTGAATATGTGGTATTCATAACATGTTAATTGACTCATGATGGTGAGTTGTGATACTCCACGTCCCGGATTACTAGTGGAATGATCGGGATAATGGTTACAGAATGATCCCGGGATTGTGTGTACAGATGAAAGGACTTCAAGCATTCTCTATAATTTAGCAAACCCTCTGTGAGCCTACCCTCTTAGCCTAAAGTTTACTCGATGTCCACTGAAATTTCATTCTTGGTTCAGGAATTCGTCTAGGCTAAGAGAAGACGTTCAGGGCAAGGAATGCATTTGTTAGTATAACTACCGCTTGTATTTTGAAATGACCTCCTGAGAATTTGAATTTTGAATTTTGTGAGTTATTCTGAATCGTCTTTTGGAAATCGATTCATGTATTTTTACTCGTCTGCTTGTTTTGATTGGATGGAATTGGAACCCAGTTCAAAAATTTCTAGAAGGGTACGGAATTTGGTTTCCATAATCAAACAGTAATGATTTTAGTCCGGTGGCTCTAACCTCTAGTAGAATTATTTTTCTATAGGCTAGATAACACCATAGTGATCTTAACCGAATTGGGAGAGAGAGGTTACTCACATACCGTGTATACATCTAGCCATCAAGTTTTGGGACCATCAGTCACTCTATGATTCCTTGGAGGTGGTACCTTTTCATAAGTAATGAGACACAGAAACCCTTCCGTATTCGAAACTTAGTGTCATCTAAGAATTTGTGTGAGGGTAACTCTAGATACAACTTTAATCACCCCGTATTTTGATATGAATACCCCAAGTTCCTTGAGTTAGAAACTTCTAAAGCCATTAAGAGGAGGATTTTGAGCATAGTGCCTCTATCGAGTTGACGAACGTAGTAGGTGGAAACTGAAGTAGTGAAAATACGATGGTTGCATTGCCCGATAAGTTGGATGAGAGAAAGAGGCTATAGGATGAAAGTTATATCATCCGCTACCTCGTTCTGGTGTATCGGCGGTTAAAAAACCCTCATGTTTGGTCAGTATCTCTTTCCATTGAAACTCTTATAGAGGTTGTGGCTTGTGAAAGAGAATGACTTGGATAACTTTAGTTATGTGGTCTCTTTTCTTTATCATTTAATGAGATTATTTCTTTTGTTCTGATCTTTGAGTTTGGAATCATTTTCATTGGCGAGCGTAGTTTTTCTCTTCTAAGGAAGGGCAACTTAGAATTCAAAACCACTTGGGCTTTGAGCTGGTAAGCTATCCTACTGGAATTTCGAGGAAAAAATTTATTAAGGAGGGGAGATTGTAACACCCGGTTTCTTTATCTCTTGCAGATCACAACCCATATCGCGTATAAAGCAGAATTTGGCTCCGGGTAGCCAAATTGGGTTCTTAAAAGGTTGGAATGGTTTGGAAACCTCCAAAAAGTCATATTAACTTATTTAAGTGTGTTATAATGACCCTAAGTCATTTCGGGTGGTCCGGACGGAAATCGGCTTGAAAATCACAAGTTTTGATCCTACGCGATTAATGATTTTTACCCGACTTTGGATGACCATAACTTCTTCATCCGAACTCCAAATGAGTCCTCGTTTTCGGCCACGTCTTCATTTCAATGCCCTCTACAACTTTCGTGTTTTGGACGAGACCCAATTCTGATGTGATCCAGCCTAGCCAAGATATTAGACCTATGTTCTTGCATGTTCTCACGACCGGCTGGCTGAAGAATTTAATTATTTATTTTATATTTCTTAAAGCCCAAGGATTATAGATAATTATTTCCTAGAGTTATTATTATTTTAGAATTATTTTGGGCTTATTTTAGAGTGTTTATTAGTTTCTTTGTTGCATTAGGAATATTCTAGGTGTTATTATTTTCCTTTTCTAAGTAGGAAATAGTTTCCTTTTTGAATTAGGATTAAGGCTTTGTTTACTCCTATTTAAAGGAGGCAGATTATTGTTTTATTAATATAAGAGTTTTGATGATTAATTAAATTGAGAGTTTTCTCTTTGTGTTCTTTAAGAGCATGTTGAACATGTTGAATTGATTAATTCAATTGTTCTTGACTTATCCATCTAGCAACCACACTAGATTGTGGCGTCATTCATTAT
Source organism: Lonicera japonica (assembly GCA_021464415.1). Classification (NCBI taxonomy): domain Eukaryota; kingdom Viridiplantae; phylum Streptophyta; class Magnoliopsida; order Dipsacales; family Caprifoliaceae; genus Lonicera; species Lonicera japonica. The sequence goes on from JAKCWG010000333.1 coordinate 22,371, forward strand.
ACTGAGGTTCACGCTTCTTTAAGCGTTGGGTTGAGGTTTTCGTCTTCCATCAACTTCGCGTGATTCCAAGGTTCTTGCGTCTTCAACGTTAAGGGTTGCGGATCCATTAGCCTGGCTAGGAAAGACGATCCGGGTTCGCGTCAAATTCCATCTCCTTGATGCCCAAAAGTGCGTGCGAAGTCGGGCTGTTGACCAAAAACTAAATGAGGCAGGAATTACCTCATGTAGTCGACTACATGAACAGTGGGGAGTTGACTACATCGCGCTGGACAGGTTTTTTATATATTTCTTCTTCTCCTTTCTTCCCCATTTCACCCCACCATTGGAGAGCCTTTAGGGAGAAAAGTGAGGAGGGATTTGAGGGGAAATTGGGAGATAAATCTATGTGTATTATTCCCCACCATCATCATCATCATCATCATCATCATCATCATCATCATCATCTCCATCATCATCTTCATCTCCTCCTTCACCTCCATCCACCATAGCTAGGGTTTTTGTGCTTAAATTGGGGATCTTCGCATCTACGTGGTTTCGGCTCGTTTCCTCCGTAATACTTCGAGGGATTAACCCTCCTAAGGTGGGAACAATAGTATTTTAACAATTTTTCTTACTATTACAACTTATCCATCTCAAATCAATCCAAACCTAGGGTTTTTACTCAAAGTTGCATATGCATGGGGTTTGGGTCAATTTCTTTGGATAACTTTGATAGATTTGCATCATATATGACATCAATAACAATTTTATACAAAAAGCCCCAATTATAAATGATTTATAAGAAAGTTTGGTATATGACCTTCAAGTACGTATACGATTATATACGCTAGACTTTGATACATTTATGTATGATGTCATATATGGGATTTAAACCATATTTTGGACAAAGTTATATATATTAGTGGTATTGTTGTAGTGTTTTAAGTTATAAACCAAATTTATGAGATTTTCTACTTACCTAGCCAGTCCGTAAGTATGATGTTTAAATACATATATATGTTATGTCTAAATGAAGTCTTTAAATCATAGTGGGAGGCTATTTGGGAACTCGTACACATTGTTTGATTATATTAGACTTGGCTTGGGATGAAAACATATGAAACCTCCCAAACTAATGATTTTCTGGTTTCTTTTACTGCTTGACAGACTTGGCGGATCATGTTTAAGCTGAACAACAATACCATTACAGATTTTAAGGCATATTGTCCTACACACTTCATATAGTTTATGTTGAGCTTGTATTTAGATATTCTTGATTATATTATATTCTTTGATGAGATGATTTCTTTGATTTCATATCGGATGGCCACACCGTTCGTACTAGATAGATGGTGATTACCAGTAGCGTATAGCCTAAACATGGACCTGGTAGGTGGTCCCTGCCTTGGGTAGAAGAAACCGAGTTGCCAGTTATCTTTGTGCACAGTAGATTTATGAAAATCCTAGACGCGAGTTTTATATATGTGATTGATGTGATAGATCTAGTCGCGGTGTTGTGGCATATACTATATGATGATGTATATATATTGCTTTTCTTGTACTTTGGGTTGGGGACATTATATATGCATTTCACAAAAGGTTTTCCGTGCATTGGCTGCTTCAGAAATTTAGTATATATATTTACACTTGTACATACAAAATGAAATGTATTTTACTCAGAGGTGATTCTTTATAGAGAAGCAGCTCATAAACTATTTTCATTATAATACATGGCATGGCATGCATGGGTTTTAATCTATTTTCCTATACAAATTCTTATAGTTCCCACTGAGCCCGTTTGGCTCACTCCCATTTTCCAAACCAAGTTTTGCAGGTGTTCCTGGGGATGGTATGCTTATGGAGTCTAGATAGCTCTGATGGACTCTGATCACCCAAGTCGTTATGAAACGACTTATGTACTAGTTGTTTAGTTAATAAATGTTTATGTATTATAGTGTTGTATTTTGATATAAAGTTTATTGAGACTGGGACCTCATTGGAGGCTTTGTATAAATGACTTTTCTTAAATGTGGAGTATCTATTGAAAATGGATTATAGGTATATATTTAACAGGTTTTGGTAATGCTTGATAAATAAACTCCACATGCCAAAATTTTCTAAAAATTACCGCTTTTTTTTAGAATTCTCTTTTTATATAAGTTCTAAGTTTTATCATTTCATACCCGTCGTCGCATACGACTCCGTGGCTAACCTGGTCCCGGAGGTATAATCCTCTAAACGAGATTTCGGGGCGTCACAGTTGGTATCAGAGCTATAGGTTTGACGTTTTCCTCGGGGGATTCATGGGTAGATCTGAGATTAACGATGCGAGCAGTTATAGTATTCCTCGGAAGATCAATATACATTTTCTTGCAACAGGATTCTACCGTTAGGATAATTGGAAAATGGGAGAAGTGTGAGAGGAGATGTGGCTTGCCTTGGCTACGTCCATTCACAAAGTTCTTGATTAATTCTTTTGGCCTCTTTCGTAAATTATCTCTGCCATTGGCTCCTCTATCACATGTTTTACATAAGAACTGTGTTCAGGATTAGTTCTGCCACTAAATAAGCAAAAGGCGACTGATGGATTATGTTATAGTCATCCGCCGGCCAACGGTTGACTATCTGATAAACCACCAGTCCACTACTGCTGACTGAGGTTAGAACGTGGCATACTCGTAGGAGAGTGGCTGCTAAAGTCCTATTCCCTGTGTTTACCCCATTACTTCTTCTTCGATTTTCTTGAGGGGTAAACCTAGTACGTGGATGATCGTTCCTCTATATCTGTACAGCCACGTTCGAACTTGTAAATCTAGATTACGAGAGAGGGAATCTGTGGATTATATTCAGATTGACTACCCTATTACGAGTAAACTTTTACATTGTTCTATAAATTATTTGACTTGAGAGATCTCTTTGGCAGGATGACTATTTTATGGTGGTATGGTGAGCAAATTTTCTTGAAAACCCACCTGGAAAGTATGAGAATGACCAAGTTTAGTCACGCATGTACTTATATCCTATCTCTTGAGTCTAAAACTTGATATGGAATAATGGAGACTGGTACAGTTTGGTTGTGTATGCCTATGTACTTTATCCCAAGAGTCTCGATTCGATATGGATGTATGAATGGATTTTCTTATGGACGCCGATGCCTCGTGTGTGCTTGAGTTGTTCTATTCTTTGGAATAAGAGGTATATGACTGTGGTGAGACATACTTTATATATATTTTCTTTCGAAAATGGGTGGTTGTAGATGTTCATGTTCTGGGAGAAGCATTGAATATGCTTATTTTGGAATCGAATCCTTATTTTGTTGGCCAAGTAAGTTCAATTGGCAACAAGAACCTGTTTGATGACCCCTATATCCAGTGTATCTGTATAAATGACTTTTCTTAAATGTGAAGTATCTATTGAAAATGGATTATAGGCATATTTTAACAGGTTTTGGTAATGCTTGATAAATAAACTCCACATGCCAAAATTTTCTAAAAATTACCGCTTTTTTTTAGAATTCTCTTTTTATATAAGTTCTAAGTTTTATCATTTCATACCCGTCGTTGCGTACGACTCCGTGGCTAACCGGGTACCGGAGGTATAATCCTCTAAACGGGATTTCGGGGCGTCACAGGCATGATATTTTTTTTGGAACGGTTATTTCCTTTCTCATTCTGTGCTATATTTTGGTCAAACGGTATCCTTTTTTATTAAAACTGAAATGGTTTTGGAATGGTCCAAAACCATGCTAGATCCATTTCTTCTTTTACCCCAATTTATAAGTCATTTACCACGTGTCATTTTCCCATTTGACCACGTGTCATTTTTTAATTAATCTCGTGTTGGCTGTTTTATTTTTGTCAGTTATTTGGAATGGTTTTTAGCAGTGCCAAACCATGCCAGTTTGGAAATGCAAATTTCTTGCCTCTTTTTAATTTTTTTTGTTCCAAAATTTTGGCTTGTTTCAACTTGTTCTAACCACATATTTTTGGTTTTTTTCAACCTATTACCATCAAATCTCAAATAAATCCTACAATCTAATCCAATCTAACACCATCAAAATAACCACAATAACATAGATAATAAGAATATTATATTAGTTTCACAAAAAGTATTCAAGTCTTCCTAAAATACAAGTTTGTACTAAAGTGCACAATATTTTGAACTTCACATATGATTACAAGTTAAGGGCATAAAAACCCAAACTTTAGTTTAAGAAAAAACAAAGCTCGAACTTTAGGCTTTTCGACCACTAATTATCAACCACCCGTTTCTTCGTAGTTACATTCAGTCGTTCGTAAATTTCACATCGGGTGATGAAATTGTGTATTGAGGAGCCTCGTAGTGTTCTAAAACTCCGTATTAGTCATATTAGTCTACCTACACTCGTGTGAGTGATTCGGGTGGTCCGAATCAATATCGGCTCTTAAATAATGAGTTTTCGCCTTAAGCAATTTCTTGTTTTTAGCCAACTTTGGAGCAGCATAACTTCTCCGTTCCTCGCTAGATTGAGTTTCTTTTCATTTGGGGTCTGTATTTTTATGCAATCTACAACTTTTGTGTTTTGGCTGAAAGCCAATTCAGGCTCCTACTTGGTCAAAATTGAGTGCGAAGTAGGCCCATTGCTAAATTATGTGCGTTCGGTAGCGCTTTGGCAAAGTGCTATCTTCGAAATTTTTTTGAAATGATCCATCCATAATTTGAGAAAAATTCCTTCTAGGAAGTTGTAGATCTTTGAAATACCTTTCCGTGGACATAAAGACCACTCCAATCTGAGTTTCGAACGAAAAGTTATGGCCAAATTACGAACAGTGGACCGGTATGGCCATTTTGTGGACCGGTCCGGCACATAAGTTGAGCGTATTTTTGGTGTATAAACCAGATTTTTGGCCCCTCTTCTTCTCATTTTTGAGCTACACAAAAGAAAGGAGTTAAAGAGAGATGAGAGATCATTTCTAGGGAGTGTTTGAGAGATCATTGGGCATCCATCATCCATGCACAAAATCCCTACATAATTAACACCAAATCATCCTCCTAATACCACTATTCATCATCTTCTTCCTGTTTCCTTCCTCCATGGATGCTTGAGCTCGAGTAGGGCTTTGCGATACGGTGTCTACGCTTCGTCTATTCAAGGATAAAGCTTCTCTAAGATGGGAACACTAGTATTAAACATATTTTTCCAATTATTACATGTTGAATTATAGTTTTCTTAAAAAACGTAGGCTTGTTGCATTCCATGGGGTTTGGGTGAGATTAGCCTTTGATTAGTGATGGATATTGATAGATTATCACTACTATAACATGATTAATCATCTAGCTCCACAATTTAGCTTTTGTACTAGAGATTCATGTGGAACCTTTCTTGTAGCTAAGCGTATGAACCCAACTTTAAAAAAACTTTTCTTGAATAAAACGTGAACCAGATAAAGTTTCTTTTTATAAAATTTTGGCATATGGAGTTCGTTTTATTAATAAACCAACCTGTGATATCAAAATCATTACGAACAAATAAAGCCCCATACATCCACATTAAGATCTACTCCACATATGAAAACCATTTGTACAAGTTTGCCAGAATATAGTTTATACATAAAATCATGGTTCCTATACAGTACACTAAAACCAAAACAAATATATAACACAGTCCTTCTCATGAAGGACTAGGATCAATCCAAAGTCATCAGAGGCTTCTATACTCGAGTATCACGTGCCATCCTAGAAGCAGAACCTGCAAAGCTGGTTAAAAAACAGGATGAGCCAAATATGGGCTCGGTGGGAACTATATAGATTTTAATAGAAAATAAGTGCTTTATATTATTACAATGGTTTGAGAACAATGTTTATGCAATGCAACCCACACGTACACGTGCATGCCGGACCCTACTAGGACTCTTATCCTAGCCACCGGAAGCTAACTATCCGATTGACCAATCTCATACCTTGGCTTTCCATGGAATGGATCTCTACGCATTCCTAAGTCATTAGAAGACCGTTGGTGTAAAATCGTTTCTTTACAATCACTAACTTCCTGTGGTTCGCCATGCTATGGCGGAAGAGTTCTAAAGTGCCCCACAACTCAATCTTGCAGTTAGATCGAGAATCGATAATTAATAGCCAAACATTTATTATTTCCTCTTTCAAGTTAGTTTATTATGATCGTAAATGCTTGGCTGCGTAATAGGCATTTCCTCCAATCGTCCTTCTAAATCAAAGCTACAGTATCTCCCACTAAGCTATCCGTTAGCTATAATTATCACTTTAATTCTTAGTAGTTTATGTTCATTATGATCAAGGCAATTCTCTAAATAATCGACGCATATTCTCACACTCGTATATCTTGTCTAAGGGCCAATAGCCATTATAACCTTACACTTTGTTCATTAATACATTATGAATGCCCACCGCTTTCCTAAATATAATAAATTTCGTGTCCATTTACCCATATCCGGGGCAAGGCAAATATATATGACACGATGTAAGATATGATACGATACAACAATAGCAATAGCATAAATAACAGTAATATAATCATAGTCTCGTATCGATCCTCGTATCATATCTCTAGTATAATGCCTCAGTTTCACCTCGCAGTCTGACCAGGTCCAGAGCAATGGATCCCAAAGACGCCGAGACTCTTATCCATGTCTCCCTCGAGTGAGGAGTGATTTAGGGACTTGGTTCTTCCAAGTAAGTCATTCAGAGATAACCATGCAGGACATTTTCCCAGGAATTAACTTCGAATAGTTAACTAGGATAACACCCACATAAGTCAAGTCGACACTCGAAAGGAACCACACCAGGAAACCCCCTAACGGGTAGTGTCCATTAGTAGTCCATCTACTTCCCGGGAAACTCACCAAGTGGGATAGTAGTGGCACATGGGACCTACTTCACTTGCCGGGGAAACAACTATAGCCCAGATCACATAGCCCAACGAGAAGGCAAGATATATAGGGTGGGCTCTCCTTTGTGGGCAACCACAACCACCGGCGGAGTCACTGACTTCATTTTCCCATGCACGGTTTAAGGATTTTCACCCAGGGGCGGCAAATAGGCTGCCCGTCTTCAAGTCACCGAGAGCTACCCGATGCTTGGTCAAGCATATCCAGCCCATATGTATGATCGCAGTAACAAATATCGAAATTATTCATTCTCACAGTGAATATCATTGTCATCATCAATCATACATCACACATATGGCTAATCAACATATATAAATCTAATACAATGGTCCACTATCCATTTGTCATCATTAACATCACTGTTAATCCTTTCTACAAGCGTCTTCATCACGTGTATGCTCCTTATATTTATCGTCAAGTGGTTAATCATATAATAGGGCCAATTATCTCATTATTAGTGTTTAACATGTTTTACACAAAGCACTAAACCCATACCTTATAACGTACCGCTCCGTCTAAGTAGGTTCTTATTATAATATCATAAAAAATGCCCTACGATTTCATTTAATGATATATATATACATCTCTGACATTAATAGACCATAACTATTCATCCTAAGAGCACCAACCCCAAAACCCCAATTTCCAAGTTCAACATATGCGGATGAGATGGGTTCTTCCTAAAACTTTAGGTATATAAGTAAAATCAATCATTAAATGCTCTAAATGTGTAATAGATACAAGAACCCTTCAACATTAATCGCCAATTAAGGATTATCAAGCCCAACCCCTTGAACATGCAAACAATCTTAGGGTTTTGAATAAAATCCCCAATTTAATACAAGAAGTAATGGATTGAGAAATAGATTTAATATTAGTATTCCCACCTTAGAGAGGCCAAACCCACGAGATGATGTTGCGTAGATGCCGAATCACGAAGCCCTAGCCCAGGTTCCAACAGCTATAGAGGAGGAGGAAGGTAGAAAATGATGAATAGTGATTTGGAAGTGGGTTTATGTGATTGGAAGCTTGAATCTTTGGTTTGGGACGAGAGATGTGTGAATTCTCCTCTTTTTCTCTCTCTAGAACCCTCTAAAGCTCTCCATGGATGAGTGGAATTGTTTGTGCTCGAAGTTAGATGGTTTGGGTTGATAAAGTGTATGAAAAACGGGTCAAAAGTAGTCAAAATATGCTCTTGCTAATGAGTAAGATCGATCTTACTAGGAAGATCGATCCTACTTAGGGCAAAAGTGCACTGGTATGATTTCTCAACAAAATCTGATGAGTAAGATCTATCTTACTACGGGCAAAAAGTGTACTGCTGGTAATTCGGTCATAACTCCATGCTCTGAACTCGGATTTGGACTATCCACATATCTACGGAAAGCTAATTTGAAGATATACAACTTTCATCAAGAAAGTTTCCTCAAATTACGAATGGATTAACCCTAAAAATTGGTAGAAGATAGCCCTTTACCATAGTGTTACGGAACAACCAGATTTTGCGATTGGCCTACTATGCACGATATTTTGACCAACTAGGAGTATGAATTATCTCTCGATCAAAACACAAAAATTGTAGAATGCATTAAAACCTAGATGTTTAACGAGTAAAATCTAAATCGGACAAGAGATGGATGAGTTGTGATAGCTCAAAATAGGATAAAAATAAGGAATCTCGAAAGACCAAAACTCAGCATTCACGAGCCGATATCAATTCGGACCATCCGAATTGTGAAACGATGACTCCTGTAAATTTAATATACCTAATAGGATATGCTAGAAGTGTCGAATCAACAAAGGTGGGTTCAAAACAAAATCTCACCCCTTAACAGAGATTAAGCCTTAATGGGTTTAATGGAAGGATTAACTCGAAAATTAAATTACGGGGTGTTACATTATGTATAAGATAGTAAAGATTGGTGATGATAATACAACCTCAATACACCCTTGTCACTACCTTGGTTTGGTTAGTTAGAGATAGTCGCGGCACTAAGTATACGTAGTTGAACTTGCCATGGATATACTTATATGTATATATAAATTAGAGGGCTTTCTATACACCGATTGAACTAGAAGTAAATAACCAATACTTGGCTTGATAGAATGACGTGAGGATCCTTGTAAAGCACATATGGCCTTAGTTTGATACACATAACACATAATGAGATATACGACGCAAATAATAAACTAGTTGACCTTATAATGTGAATTTCACATGACGGTAATCACATGTGGTATACACGTGATGAAGATGCTTGTAGAAATTATTAACGACGATGTTAAGATGATAAATGGATAGTGAGTTGTGATAGATTTTATTTACATATGTGATATGCCATATGTGTGATGTTGATGATGATATTCATTGTGAATGAAAATGATATTCCTAGTTATTAAGATCACACATATGGGCTGGATTGTTGGACCGAGCACCGGGTAGCTCCTACGTGACTTGAAGACGAGTCGCCTAATTACCGCCCATGGGTGAAAGTCCCTAAACCGTGCACGAAAAAAGAAGGATGTGACTCCACCTGTGGTTGAATTGTCCACAAAGGAGAGCCCACTATTTGTATCTTGCTTTCCAACTGGATTATATGTTCTTGGTTAGATGAGTTTCTCAAGCAAGCGAGTGGGTCCCGTGTGCCACTACTATCCAATTGTGAGTTTCCTGGATAGTAGTTGGATTTCTAATGGACACCACCCTGCTAGGGGGTCTCCTGGTGTAGTTCTTTCTGAAGTGTTGATGTGGCTTGTATGAGGTGTTCTCCTCTTTAACTATTCGGAGTGTTATCCTCGGGAAAGTGTCTTGCATGGGTTATCTTCGAATGACTTACTTGGAGAACCAAGTCCATGAGCCACTCCTCACTCGGAGAAGACATAGACAAGAGCCAAAGAGCCTTCGAGATCTGTTATTCTGGGCCTAGACAACCGCAGGTTGAAACTAAGGCATTATGCAAGAAATATGATACGGACCGATGTAATGTGTTTAGATATTATTATTGTTGTATCATATCTTTGTTGTTTATGTATATAATGCCTCGATGTGATGCGAATCACATTATTTGATTTCGAACACGATTGGACGGATCATAATACACATAGGAAATCAATGGCCACTCATAATGTACTAACGCATAAAGTGGAAAGTTATAATGATTATTGGACCTTAGACAAGAGCTACGAGCGTAAGAATACCCATCGATAATTTAGAGAGTTGCCTTGATCATAATGAACATAAATTATTAATAATTAGAGTGGTAATTATAGCTAACGGATAGCTTAGTGGGAGACACCGTAGCATAAAGACTCGTAAGGACGGTGAGAGGTAAAGCCTATTAGTCGGCCAAGCATGGACATTCATAACGAACATATCACAAAGAGGAAACGATAAATGCTTGGCTATTAGTAAACGACTTTGGGTATATGTGTGGGATAGCATGAGGTTAGTTTAGCATACTTTAGAACCATTCCACCATAGCATGGTGAACCATAAGAAGCTACTATTTGTGAAGAGACGGTTTCATACCAACGCTTCACTAGTGATTTAGGAACATGTAGAGATCCATTCCATGGAAAGTGTAAGGACGAGATCGATCGATTGGGTAGTTGGCTTCCGATGGCTAGGATAGGAGTCCTAGTTGGGTTCGGCCTGCACGTCCGTGTGGGTTGCATTGCATAAGCATTGTTTTTAAATCATTGTAACAAAATAAAGCACTTATTTTCTATTAAAACCTATATAGTTCCCTCTGAGCCCAGATTTGGCTCATTACCTCCTTTCAGCAATTTTGCAGGTTCTGCTTCTGGGTTGGCACGTGATATTCGAGTATAGAAATCTCTGATGACTATGGACCAATCCTAGTCCTTCATGAGAAGGACTGTGTTGTATATTTGTTTTGGTTTTAGTGTATTGTATATTAACCATGGTTTTATGTATAAACGATATTTTGGCAAACTTGTACAAATGGGTTTCGTATGTGGAGTGGTTTTAATGCGGATTGTTTGTGTTGGTACTGTATATAAATGTTTCGATTTTTACAGGGCGGTTTGCCATCTGAACAAACTCTACATGCCAAAATTTTCTGAAACATGATTTCTTATAATTATAATTTATCAAATAAAAGTTTCTAAAAGTTGTTTTTATATTTTAAACCCGCTGTCGTGCACGGCATCCGTGATTAACCGGGTTCCAGAGGTGAAAATCTCATAACGGGATTTGGGGCATCACAATATACCTAGAAAATGATATCACAAAAAATTATATTAACCCCCCACCCCTTCCAACCCCCAAACGTTAGTTGAAGGCAAAAGGAAACCCGAACTTTAAATACTTCAAACTTTTCCATCATTTGTTAGTAACCACCCTTTGCTACTTGAGTATATATACCTGTAAAAAGTCATATAATGGAAAAATAGATGTTAGAATGCTAACCTGCTTTATAGGAAAATTAGAGTTCTAATGTAAAGCAAAGTTGAGATAAACTTAAACTAAATTGAACTTTCATCAAGTAAACATAAAGAAATCATAAGAGTTCTGATCTGATTTGCAGGGGAAAAAAAGAAAGGAAATTTCTCTGCAACACTTCATTATACTAACCTGGTGAAACCTTCAGTTATCCTCACCACATACTTCAAATACTATTACATATATAAATATGTAATTAAATTCAAATCCACGTAACTAGCTATATTGTGAAACTTTCAAAGGTCCATTTCACACAATCTAAACTTGATACAAAATTATATATAAATATGTATATATATATATAAAGAGAAAAAAAAGATTAAGTGAGGAAGGTACATTCCAACAAGGCTTTTCAATTCTGAAAAAATAAAAAGGGGGAGTGAAGTAGTCCATAAGCATAAAGTACTAACAAACGTAACATTTAATAGATAAACGCAATAAAGTTCAATACGAGCATAATCGAGGATTTAGGTCATATTTTTTTCTTTCATTTGGAAATATAAAGAGGAAATTATACACACGCATGAATTAAAGAGAAAAAAAATTTGATAACTAACTATACGGGGCTCTAACATTAAAACTTGATGACATGAATTAAAGAGTTCAACTAAGGGACAAAAAAATCCTAGTTTTCCTTAAGAATAAAGCTTTTGTATTTTAAGCTATGACTACAACTTTATGAACATACATATGAATTAGCATAACAAGAACAGCAAATATAGGCATTGAAAGGTAAAGAGATAATACCAGAGAGTGAACTACATCATTAGGTAGGCTCAACTATTCATAAAAGGAGGAAATCAAACACATCTGCAATGTTCTAACTAATCAGCAATTCCAATTTGCGTCCATAATATTTGGAAGATAGTTCTTTAACTAGCTATAGCGTTGGGATTTTTTAGCAGTGGAAAATGGTGACTAGCTGGAGGGTTCATTGTTTCATATATAATATTTGGTTTTCTTATATCACATGAAGTCCAGCAAAAACCAATATTTGGATATTTATATTTGGTGTAAGGATTACATGTTGTCTAGGTTGTGACTTTTAAAATAATAAGATCATGACTTTTAAAATATTTTTTTTAATAAAACATGATCCGAGGAAAAGCTCGTTTTACAAAACTTCGGCATGTGGAGTTCGTTTACACAACAATCCGCCTTGTTAAGTTTAAAACCATTTTCATACAAAAACAACACAAACCAATCCACATTTTAAATCCACTCCACATATAAAACCATTTATACAAGTTTACTTTACAAATCTTTGATCAAAGTTATTATCCATTTATAATACGATAAAATGAACCAAACAGTTGTATAACTCAGTCCTTTATCTAAGGACTACAAGGTCTATGGAAATCAGAGGCTTCTAAGCAGACGCTCCACACTCCTACCCCGAAGCCCAACCTGCAAAAATGTTTTGAAAAGGGGAATGAGCCAAATCCGGGCTCAGTGGGAGCTATAGAGTTTTGAAATAGAAAATACTTTAATGCATTAGTTAAAACCATGCAATGTAATGCAAATCATATCTGTGTGCATGCCGGGTCCCACTAGGATCCCCCTTCCTAGTCGTTGGAAGCTATATTATTCACTATCCGATCTCGTCCTCACATATTTCTAGGTATGACCTCTTTCTATAAGTTTATGCCTTTTTCAGGAGGGCATCCATGAAATAACTTAATAAATTATCAACATCTTATGGCACGTCACGTTATGGTGAGTTGTCCCATGGTGGGAATCAAGAATCCTGTATTTACACCGAGAGTTGACAACTATCGGCCAAGCATTAGATATTTCCTCTTTGCTTATAGTTCATTGTGAGTTTCGTGCTTGGCCAACTAATATGCATTACCATTAGATCATTCAAATTAAGCACTACGTTACGGTGTCCTCCAATCTAGCCATTCATTTGCTATGTGTAACACCCCGTATTTTTATTTCTCAGAATCGCGATACAAGTCGCATGTAAGGTCAAAACTGAGCGCAAAATTGGCGAATCACTAATAGAGGTTCATTCGGTAACCTTAATGCGCTGCCTTCGACACATTTCTAAGAATAATCCGTCGGGAATTTGGAAAATCTTCCTTCTAAGAAGTTGTAGATCTTTGAATAAGATTTTCGTGGAAATAAAGATCACCTCAATCGGACTTCCGAGCAAGAAGTTATTGACGTTCAAAGTTCAGCGCTGCAAGTCCCACGATCGTGAACAATAACCAGAAATGGGAACAGCATTATATATACATACATTAATCTTCATTTCTTTCTCATTTCATCACAAACTCACGAGAGCTCATAGAGACATAAATAAGAGGTTATTTAGGGGGTTTTGTGCATGATTTGAGGTATTAACCTAGGCTCTTCCTTCTCTGCCACCATTGAGCACTATTCATCGTCATCTCCACCTTATGGTCTAGCATTACTGCCACAACTCCAATGCATTCATGATGTGTTCCATGTGTCCATGCTCCGAAAGTATATTCCTGATCGATCACATGTCATTTCGACTGAAGAGCTTGAGGTTAATGAAGACGTCTCCTACGAGATACAGCTGATAGCTGTGGTAGACTGGAAGGAACAAGTCCTTTGAAATCAGGTCATTCCAATCTTGAAAGTAATTTGGCATCACCATGGTATGGAGGAATCCACACGGGAACTGGAATCAGAGATCCATTCTAAGTATCCACATCTACTTTAATAAAGGTAATTTCATATTGAATTTCATTTCGTGGATGAAATTTCTTAAGGAGGGGAGGCTGTAACACCCCATGCCAAATTTACTCGTTAAATCTTACTTATAAGTGTTGCTTGAGTGTTAAATATCGCTTTAGGTAATGATTTTTGAATCAGATGTGAGTCTTATGGTTATAAAACTTCTAGCACATCTCAATAGTATATTTATACTTACTTTCATGGTCATAACACAATTCGGATGGACCGAATGAGTTTTGGTTACTCAAACCTCACTTTTGCCTTTTTATCGTTAAGGAAATCGCATTAGGTGAACATTATTACTTTAAGAGTCGTTTTAATCAATTAAACACTTCTTACAGGTCATATTAGTGATTTTTCATATACTTCTATGGTTGAAACGCATTCGGATAACTGTAGTTGAATTCGACAGGTTGACGGTGAAAAAACTAAAGTTTCGGCATAATGGGTTTTTGCCCAACTTTGGAAGACCATAACTTCTTCATCCGAACTCCAAATGACTCACCGTATGAACCGTTAGGAAGATATTTAACCCCTCTTCAACTTTAATGTTGTAAGGTAAGGCTAAATTATGCTTTAAGAAGGTCAAAACTAAGCGCAAAGTTGATGACAGAATCATCCTGTTCCACTGTGACAGTTGCTGTTTTTGGCAGACCTATAAGTTCCACGAATTTCTGGCATTTATCTATGGAGAATTTGGAAAAACATTCAGAGACAAAAGTTGTAGAGATATAAGTTTTCTTTAATTAGAAAAAAATGGTGCATCAATCGGATTCCTGAGTGAAAAGTTATGCCTAAAATAAAACAGTGCTCCAGAAACTCTAGTTAATCGGGTTGACCCATTTGTTGACATTTTGACCAGTTTTTTAAACACTATTTTCTCCCATTCTTGTTAAAGCACGACCATATAATAGAGAGGGAAAGGGAGAGCTATTCTTGAGAGCATTAGTGAGTGATTGTGAAGGGATTTTGGCAAGTATTCAACATGGATCAAATACTTGGTACCTAGAACTTATGATTTCTTCATCCTTATAATCTTAGACCTTGGAACCACCATTGAAAATTCAAGAAAGGTTGGTCGAGCCACCAAAGAACCACCACAAACACTTAGATCTTCGGGAATTATCTTCTCTGAGGTGGGAACACTAGTACTCAAACCCTTTTTCAAGCTATTATGTGTTGCATGTTAATTTTTACTACAAATTGGGGGTTTTCGCATTCAACTTTTGTACGTATACATGCACAAGTTCTGGGTTGAGATTTCTTGATTATTTTTTATGGTTTCTGATTGATATTGCATAAATTTGACAATTGCACAAGAAATTAACCCAATTGCATATTGATAAAAAGTAAAGATTGAACTAAGACCCACAAGTACGGATACGTATACAGCTAAGTTTTGTATTTTACTACATAATTGACTAATTGTGGGTTTATTCTTAAGAATCACACATTGTATGATGCTTATTATGCTAATGGATAGCTTACTAATTTCTCATATGAATGAGATTTCACTATTATTTCTGTATTTTTGGCACCGCGTTATACCTAGACCTAGTATTACATTATTTACGCCTATGGCACGCTTACATCGCGGCTTATATCTTTATCTATTTATTTTTATCATGCACTTGGAATATGGATGCCTAGTTGTAGTCTTATAGAAAAGCCTATAGTTCCCATTAGGCCCATATGGCTCACTTTTTTCCTACATAGGTACTTCTACTGGCGAACAGGGGCGGGTGAGCAAAGGAAAGTACGCGGCTCCTTAGATTACCTCTGATACTCGTTAGTTCTTAGAGTCTTTCATGACGAAAAGACCATGGTTTTAAATTTTGAATTTAATTCAGATATGTATTAAACTACAATATTATTGTATAATTATTGAACTCTGTTGTATTTGGGACCCTTTCTAAGACGTATGGATATTGTAGTATTTTACTTTCAGTTATGATAGACTTATTTTATGATAAGTCAACAGTTGGCTACAATTTTTCCTGTGGTTGGATTTATTTTGATAAGTGGACTATACACTTAGGATGTGGACATGTTTGAATGTATATTGATAATTGGTGACAAATGTGTAACAACCCGCCTTTTAAAAGCAGGCATTAAAGGATGCTGTCTCTAATAACAGCTAAAAATATAGGAAAATTAATAAGATTAAACACAACATCGTTTAAAATTCTAAAATTTCAAGAAAATTTGGCATGATGCCTCTGTATATACAATATACCAATCCTGTTGAAAAATTTAAAGAATACGACTTTACAAGTTCAAATCCTTCATGGAAAAGAAAAAAAATATTATAATACAAATCTCAATTGTTTTCCAAAGTAAAAATAATTACAAATCATCTCTTTATAAATTAAATAGACACAAGATACATGCAGTCAATGCCCAACAACTAGAGAAAATACTATATATGACCAATGGTATCAGAGGACTACGAAAATCCCGCACTCTTCCCCGTGAACCCAGCATAGCGCTACAAGATGAACCTGCAATGAGAAACGAGGGAATGAGCCAATGCTGACCCAGTGGGAACCATAGGGGAAGGGAAAAATGCAATGCATATGCAAGAAACCAATGTCTACAAGCTTCATGTTATAGAACAATAGTTATAAAAGTTCAACTTGTAAAATAGTTAATGATTTATACAATTAAAAATAAGTTGGTCCGCCCCAGCATACTGACCTACCTTAAACAACCATATCCCAAGGTACAATCCCATTGTACTTCTCATAACACAATCCACCCACCTCCTCCTCCACCTCGACCTAATACTGGTACTAGACGGAATATACTACCCACAAACGCACCCCACCTTACCGTGGGTCAGTGCACTGGTAACCATATTTATGGCACCCCATCTTCCCATGGGTCTGTGCAATAATATATAACAAGTATTTCTATACCGGAGCTTATTCGGTTCCAACAATCTCAATGTCTCAATATCAAACGGTAGTAGTAATGCCCAAGGATTTATTTTAATAATTAAAGTAATAATAACCCATGAATAAAGTTAAAACAAAAATCTCAATAATTCTCATGAACAAATTCCTTAGCTTCACAATAATAATACAAACACAAATTCATGGGTTAAATATATTGTATTTGGCAAAATTTCCAACAAAGTTCTTTTGTATAGCCTTGAAAAAGGACCAACACCATAATTTAGTAAAAACCATTAATTAATGATCACAATTCTCATATTTGTATAAGTTATGCATTGCACCTTTACTATACTCTTCATTCAGTCTATGTCCTTTCAAGTGAAAAACAATTTGATATAGTTCTAGACCACTTGGTAAGGCAACAACCCACCAATTAACATGTCTAAACATAATTTAAGAGACAATGAAATACTATGTATATTCAGAATTTAATTTACCTACCATTTCTCCACACAAGGGAGTACTCATCACTCAGGGCATCACAGTTGTCCTCACGGCTTCAGTGACACTGCCATGATTTAGGTGATATACTTTCTCCCGAATTGAAGGTTTCAACCCTTTAAGGAATAAACGTATCTTTTCCTCGGGATCGTTATCCAAACTCTTGTCAAAACGACTTAAACTTTCAAATTTTACTTCATACCCCAAAACCGACATGTTCCGTTGGATCAAGGAATGAAACTCATCTCTCTTCAGACTCCGATGAACCGACGAGAAATAACACTCTAGGAATAGTTGAGTAAATTGCTCCCAAGAAGTAGGAGCATCCTCTCTCCTAGACACAGTTCTCCACCAGATACCAGCTTGATTAACCAGCTAGTAAGTCCCCAAATTAAGCATCAGGTCATCGGGTAAGGTCATAACATCAAAGGCTCTCTCTATTTGATCGTGCCAGGACTCTGCCGCCTCGGGACCAGACGTCTCGTTGAATGAAGATGGGGCTAGCTTCTTGAACTTCTCTAGGGCCACCATAGCCCTATTCTCCTGGACTCTACTCTGGGGTTGTTCTATATGTCCCAACACATTGGCCAACTCTCGTGCCATCGCACGAATTGCATCTACTGACTCCCCAGAGGTGGAACTCCCATGGGTGACAATATGATTTGGTGAAGTTGTCATTCTATATGAAAACAAGAAAAGGAACGTCATGACAATCCAATATATTTTAATAAGACAATAATTTATCACAATATATCATAAATTTCGTCCCACAACCCAAGTAATAGCGTAAACCTCTGCTCTGATACCAAAATTGTAACACCCCCGCCTTAATGCATAGGATAACGCCTGTAATTAAGGCCTGGAGCGTTACTAACCTATCTTACTAAGATAGGTATATAGAAAGAAATAAGTCAACAACAACAGATATAGCAAATATCACAATGCATAGGGTATCAAACATATTATACATTCCAGCATGTATCAAGTACACATAATCCAAACCATACGAATAACCAAAGTATATAAACTCCTAGGGCTAGCCGTGGCTTCCCGGAAAAATATACATACAGTACAGAAAATCAAAATATACACGTAGTATCAGATCCTCTATATCGTCCCTGTCCTGGTCGTGTCCTTGTCCTTGTGGGACTTGTGAGTACCTGAAACGTTTTTAAAGAAAAATCGGGGTGAGCCATTTGCTCAGTAAGGGGGTACCAGGCATATGTTCAAAAACAAGTTTGTAAACATATCTTTCAGACCATGGTAATAACAATAATATCAACAGAAAATCCAAAATTTATCAAGTGATCATGCATGAACGTGCTAATGCAGGGTACCTCCCGTGTCAACTGATTATCGTATAATAGAAAGCCTGAGTGATGAATAGATTCCACTGCTGCCAAGATATCATAACCTGGGATCAATCGTCACGATCCCACACAAGTATAGAGAACAATAGCCCTGGGATCATTCACCCCGATCCCATATAAATACAGATAATCGCAAAACCATAGTGCCTTGCCAATTTGCCTAGGTTCCCGGGCTCCACACCAGTGGCTTATAGGCAGCCAAACATTACTCCCCCAGGGGTTTAAGGCTTTTCAACCCAAGGGCAACGAGCCCGCCTATTTTTCCCATCCCGGCAAGCACTATACATTTAATTCATTTTTCGATTTCCAAGAGCCACCGGCTCTTCAGTATATAGATAAATGATACAAGCCTCTGCGAAACAAATACTCGAACAAGAATCATAAGCGATAATGGAGCCTCCATGCGTTTGAAAGTCGCCGAGCTTCCGGTTGACACCATAGTAACATATAATATGCATAACATGATGCTAATTATCCACATGAAGCAAATTATGCCATATATACTTTACCAAGTTGAACCACATATCCCCTGGCATCAAAAGTTCACAAATAAATCACTTTTATCAACCATGTCGTAGATATATCACCAAGGGTATCTTATTTAGTTCAAACAACTCTTTATATCAAGTATACATGGCATATTATGCCTCCAATCATATATTCAATACCACACATATCATGCAACATCATAAATATATGTATACGTTCAACTTTCTAACTTTATATAAATCAAACGCATGAATTGTCAAGCAATAAACTCATTTTAACGAATCACAAAGAACCCAAAACCTACTATTTACCAACTGAAATTGATTAGGACCACCCGCATCATCAAACAATCATTCTCATATATATATATATATAAAAGAGTTAATATAACATAATTAACATTAATTAAAATATAGGATGCTACACTACCCACTTGCGTTGTCTAAGATTCAGATCTTTTTAGGTGAAGATGTACTTTAAACTCTTATGATCAGAGTAAACTTTAAATCTCTTGCCATACAAATAATGGCGTCAGATCTTAAGAGAGAAGACAACTGCAGCCAATTCTAGATCGTGAATGGGGTAGTTTTTCTCGTATTACTTGAGTTGTCGAGAAGCATAAGCCACATCATGCTATTCCTGTATTAGAACACTACCCAAACCAAGCCTAGATGCATCACAGTAGATAGTATAACCCTTTCCTCGCTCGAGTAGATCAAGAATTGGAGCCGAAGTAAGCTTATCTTTCAGTCCCAAGAAGGCTTTTTCACATGACTCATCCCAAATGAACTGAACGCCCTTATGAGTTAAGCGTGCCAACAGTAAAGCTATGCGGGAGAAATATTTGACAAACCAACGATAGTACCCCGCTAAACCCAAAAAACTTCTGACCTCTGTGACATTTCGAGGTCTCTCCCACTTTTGACTGCTTCTACCTTCCCCAAATCTACAGAGATTCCCTTCCTTGAGACGACATGTCCCAAGAATTTTACTTCTGACATCCAAAAGTCACATTTAATGGAGACAAAAATACAGGATCGTTTGATGTTGCGTATAGATTGAAGAAAATACTTTTGCTAAAACCCTATAAGAATAAAGGGGTTTCACCTTTGTGAATCATGTAGAGGATCCATATGAGGAGACTAGGGTTTGAAAGCATCAGATTGCGATTTGGTTAGATTTTTTTAATTCTCGCTGGGCTGTGAAAATCGATTGTTTTCGCCACTGAAACGACTTCTAATCGTCCTGATTTTACATGATATAATAGTAACTTTGCGTTTCGAACGACATATCCAAAAATCAGCCCGATCTAGCGGTGCAATCAAAAGTTATGATTAATTTACGATTGTTGTGCCGAAAACCTAAAGATCTTCTATTGTATTCCTTCCGCCATCAAATCTTGCACCGAGTGTGGGCTACGGTATCACCAAGATTTTCTTCTCTCTCAATAGAACAAACCCTAACTCATGAGAATTATTATTATTTGAGAAGATACAAGGCCGACGTATATATAAGGCTACGATAGGGACCTTAAGGAGAAATAAGTGTTTGGGCTTCCTATGGAAACTTGGAATCCTAATTCCACTATGAATTAGTTTCTTCCATAAATTATAATTTTCACCACTAAAGAATTATAATTGCACTCCCGTCCTTATCTCAAAATTATATTTTGAACTCCTTATTATTAAATACTTATTATTCTGCCCACGTTAAGATTACAGATAACCGTCATTTAAATTAAATTACTGACAATTATATTTAAATGACTTCTTAATCCTTGAGCCTACCACTTAACTTATATGATATGTCGAATTAACATAATCCACGTGCAGGGTTTGACATGATCAAAACTTATAAGCTTCTCAAGGGGTTATCATCAATCCCTATACCGGGACGTGGATTCCGTCAATATTTAATATTCATCATACATATAGTGTCGCCATCCAATTCACGAAGATTATTGATCCATAAATGAATCTCACTCTTAATGAGTCAAAACAACAAACACTACATATATATGTCTATTAATTATTTCAAGATTAAGAGCATAAGTAATCATAATAACCATGAGATTTTAAACTGTTTTATATAGTCAGTATAAAAATAATTAACCCAAACTGGTCCTATTCAATACACACAAAGTGTACTAGCACAACGAGTTAAAACTATACCGTTTCCTGTAGTTAAGATAAACTACTAAAACTTGTGCTACAATCCTACCGATGGGTGTCCAATTCCATCTAAGACTGTGAACTATTAAACTTATATTCCATAAGAACCGATGATATGATCTTCTGTTTGTAAGCTATACTCTACACACCAAATCATCTACTATATAGAACAAAAGACACACATGCATAATATTTAAATAAATAATATAATACAACCATTGCCCATAAAGATTCTCATTAAAATAGCAAAACCAAGTTTATAACATATCCAAACCAACAAGAAAATTATGGCTTTTAGTATATCACTCTAACAATATTTGCTAAGTTTTGCATACAACTTATGATTTTGAAGAACTTGAAGAGCCAAACGAAGATGATTCTCATGCTCTTCATCCGACTTGGATAGATAAGAATGTCGTCTATAAAGACTACAACAAACTGATCGAGATACGAACGATATAAATGATTCATTAGGTCCATGAATGCAGTAAAGACCCATCTTGCTTCTTAGCGAATAGGACGGGTGCACCCCACGGAGATGCACTAGGTTTGACAAACCCTTTCCGTAATAATTCGTCAATTTGAATCTTTAACTCCTTTAGTTCAGCATGAGCCATACGATACGAGGCTAAAGATATTGGTGCAGTACTCGGAACGATATCGATAGAGAAATCTACCTCCCGATGTGGGGGTAGGCTGGAAGATCATCAGGAAATACATCAGGAAATTTCCTAACCACGGGTAGATCAGAGGGAAGAGAACTACCATCCTCTCGTGCTACGATACTAGCCAACCACCCGAAGTAACTTCATTGTTCTCTGGGTTTCAAAAATGCACACAGAACAAATGACTAAGGTTCACACTAGGAGGTCAAAACTTCACTATTAAATAGCGGAATCGATACCCGACATCTAGAGCAATCAATTACCGCATGGAAAGTGGCTAACTAATCCATACCCAGTATAAGATCATAATCTCCCGTATCAAGGACGATAAGACCAAACTCTACCGAGGACTCCCCAAAACTCAAGAAGCAGTTCCTACAAACAGATCCCAACCGAATTCTATTTCTCGTGGTTGTACCAACCCATAAAGGTATATTCAATAATTCAACACACAATCCCAATTTATCAACCAACGCACGTGAAATAAATGAATGGGAGGCACCAGTATCAAATAGAACTTTAACCAATGTACTGAAGAACAAGATAATACATTCCATTACTTTAACATATGGCTGCTCTGACTGCGTTAACGTGTAGACCTGACCGTGTGTTCTGCCACCACCCCAAGAGTACATATTTCCACCTCCCTGGGACCCACTCTAATTCTGCCCACGACCCTGACCACCTGGACTGCTAGAAAAAGACTAGCCCTCGTCGCCTATGCTACTTGAGTCTTGAAACTGTGATCGACTATTCAAGGATTGAGAAGGTTATTGCTCCTCTCGTCTTATGTTTGGACATTCTCTCTTGAAGTGCCCCAACTGACCACACCCAGAACAAACTCTTTCTCGAGACCCTTGGCTTTCATTCTCCAAACCCGTAAATCAACCTCTACCATAACTTCCACTAGAGGACCCGAACTCACCTTTATACCTCTTTCCCTGACTACCCAACTTTTTCCCTTCGGTACCCCTCTTCTTATCAAGGAATCTACTGGCATCTATCCCTTTTTGTTCAACTTTCATTTCCATCCTCACGGCTTCTGTGACATTGCCGTGATTTAGGTGATACACCTTTTCCCGAATAGAAGGTTTCAATCCCTTCAAAAACAAACGTATTTTCTCCTCTGGGACGTTGTCAAAACTCTTATCAAATTGACTTAAACTTTTAAACTTTATCTCGTACTCTGCCACGGACATGTTCCCTTGAATCAGGGAACGAAACTCATCTCTGTTCAGACTTTGATGAACCGTCGAGAAATAACGTTCTAGGAACAGTTGAGTAAGTTGCTCCAAAGAGGTAGGAGCGTTCGCTCTCCTAGACACATTTCTCCACCAGATACCAGCTTGATCCACCAGCTGGTAGGTCCCCAAATTAAGCGTTAGGTCATCAAGCAAAGTCATGACTTCAAAGGCTCTCTTGATTTGATCGAGCTAGGTCTCTGCTGCATCAGGACCAGACATCCAGTTCACAGTAGGTAGGGCTAGCTTCTTGAATTTCTCTAGGGTCACCGTAGCCCTATTCTCTTGGACTCTACCCTGAGGTTGCTCAATATGCCCTAGCACGTTGGCTAACTCTCGGGCCATGGCACGTATCGCATCTACCGATTCCCCAGAGGTGGAACTCTCATGGGTGGCATTGAGATTTGGTGAAGTCGTCATTCTATATGAAAAGAAGAAGAGAAACATCATAATAACCCAATATATGTCAACAAGACAACAATCCATCACAATATATCACAATTTCGTCCCACAACCCAAGTGATCGCAAAACCTATGCTCTGATACCAAATTATAACACCCCCACCTTAATCTACATGGTAACGCCTGTAATTAAGACCTGGAGCGTTACTAACCCATCTTAGTAAAACTAAGATGAGTATATACTAAAAGGAAACAAACTAACAACAACATGCATATCAAAGATTCTAAGCAGGGGGTGTATAAACATATTATAACATTCAAGCATAAATCATATATGTATACCCAAACCATATGAATTCTCAAAGTATATAACTCCTCGGCCTGGCCGTGGCTTCCCGAAAAGTATATATATACACCAAAAATGAATTGTATCAGAGCTTCTATTTCGTCCATGATCCCCTCGCTTCTTTGTTCTCATGAAACTCGTGAGTACCTGTAAGGATTTAAAGAAAATAGGGGTGAGCTATTTGCTCAGTAAAGGGGGGGGGTGAAGGGCATATGTTCAAAAATAGGTTTATAAACATATATTTCAAACCACGTATAATTCGATAATATCAACAAGAACCATGTTCATTAATTTACTTTGCATTAATATGCTAATGCAGTTTACCTCCCGTGTCAACCGAATACCATACAATAGAGAGCCTGAGCTGTGAGTATATTTCAATGCCACTGAGATGTCGAATCATCAAGCTGATACCCTGGGATCAATTGTCTCGATCCCATATGAATATAGATAGCAACAGCCCTGGCATTAATCATCCCGATCCCATATAAACATCGATAACAACGAATCCATAGTGCCTTGCCAATTTACCTAGGTTCCCCGAGCTCCACACCGGTGGCTTATAGGCAGCCAAACCTTGCTCCCCCCAAGGGTTTAGGGCTTTTCAACCCAAGGGCACCGGGTCTTGCCTATTTTTTCATCTCGGCAAGCACTATTCAATCGATACAAGATATCCATTTTTGAGGAATACAACTCCCCGAACCAATACAAGAAGATATAAGCCTTTCACGAGATAGCCAATTAAATCACACACCACAATTGCATTCAAGAAATTGCCGTAAAATCTCCGGGCCTCCGGTTGACACACTATGGATGTAGATTATGCAAATCATGCCATTTACTAAACATATGGGACAATTTATGCCATACACAATCAGCCAAATCCCACTTTATATCCTTTGGTGAGTATAATCCACCAACAATCCATTTTTAACAACAAATATTATTCACACAACCAAAGGATATCTCATATAGTACGAATAACACTTTAAAGCAAGTGTGGATAGCATATTTTGTCTCAGATCATATTTTTATAGCTTCATCGGTCATACAAATATAAAGATTTTACTTATTTTCAAATACACAAGCAAACACAAGTCAAAAATGATCAATATTGATGAATAAAAGCAAATCATTAAGTTTTAAAAGCAAGATAACCCCTACCTCGACTTATCAACTAGAAAGAAAAAGAAAATATGAAGATTCAAGCCTTATCCGAAGAAATCCCAGCGAGGAAGAAGATGAATAGTGACCAGGAAGATGATTCGGAGGATTTTGAGCTTTTATCTCGGATTGATATTGGAAAATGAGTAAGAATCCTTCAAAGAACCACCTCTATCTCTCTCTAAACCCCTCAAGTTCATAGGAGTGAGTTTTGGGTCGAGTTTAGTGAGTTAAGGTGATAAATAGTGAGAAAATAGGGTTAAAACTCTAGAAAATTTGACACACAAGGGTCTAGGACCGATCTTAGGTTTCTGGGATTGATCCTAGAAACAGTACAGGGGTCTGGCACCGATCCTAGCTTCTTGGGATCGATCCCAAAAACATTCTGTCAAAGCTTTAGTTTTGGCTGCACAGACCACTGTTGGTAATTTGGTCATAACTCCTTACTCGGAACTCGGATTATGGTGATCTTTATGTCCACGGAAAGGTAATTCAAAGATCTACAACTTCCTAAGAGGAAGTTTCCCCAAATTTTGAATATATTATCTCCAGAAAGTCTCCAAAGACAGTGCTCTGCCAAAGCATTACCGAATGACCATAATTTAGCAATGGGCCTAATTTGCGCCTTGTTTTGGCCCACAAGGAGTGCGTATTAGCTTTCGGTCAAAACAAAAAAGTTATAGAATGGTATAAAAACTTGACACTAACGTGAACAAAATCTTAATCGAACAAGAAACGAAGAAATTATGATAGCTCAAAGTTAGCTAGAATCAACGAATCACAAAGAACCAAAACATCCTATTTACCAACCGAAATCGATTCGGACCACCCGAATCACCAAACGATCATTCACATGTGTAATGGCAGCGTAATTAAATACAGGATGTTACATGGTTGGTTTAGCTAGGTTATTATGTTAATTGCATGATTAAACAACCACATCTATGTTTTCAACTTATATACTATATGATTCACCAAGAACCCATTTATACGCACACGTAAGACCTAGAAATTGGGGGTTTTGGGTTTGGTGCTTGTAGAATGATTGATTGTGGATTCCTAATGCTAGAAATACATAGATACACCATTATATATAGTTGTAGAGCCTTAGGTGGGGTATTTAAACTAAGAACTTACTATGGCGGCATAATACACAATAACCCTTGAGATTTATACCTAGTATGGAACATGTTAAACACTAGTGATGAGATTATAACCCCATATACCTTAAGAACATACTTGTTAGGGTTTAGACTGCTTCGGTCATGAAAACAAACATTTAGATTGGTTGTAACTATATGCCAGTTGAACTAGAGGCACGCTAATCTATACTTCGCTTGATGAAATGAATAGAGAACCATCATATAACACTAATTGTAAGATAGCTGGCCATAAAATGAGAATAATCAAATGACGATAGGCCTTTAGATTATAAGCGCGAAGACAACCCTTATATTAATGATGGGCAATGATGTTAACGATGATTTCAATATTGATAAATAGATAATGGGCGATAGTATGATTGTATATATATATATGAATGTTGATTAGCCATATGTATGATGTATGATTGTTGATGATGACATTCATTGTGGGAAATGAATACTATGATGTTATTACCGTGATCACACATACGGGCTGGATATGATGAGCCGAGCATCGGGTAGCTCTCGATGACTTGAAGATGGGCCGCTTATTTGCCGCCCCTGGGTGAAATTCCCTAAACCGTGCACGAGAAAAAGAAGGAGGTGACTCCACCTGTGGTTGAATTGTCCACAAAGGAGAGCCCACTCTGCATATCTTGCCTTCCTGTAGAACTCTGTGTTCTGGGCTATAGCGTTTCCCCGGCTAGCGGAGCAGTTCCCATGTGCCGCTAGTTCCCAAATGGTGAGTCCCCAGGAAGTAGTCGGGTTACTAACGGACATCACCCTGCTAGGGTGTCTCCTGGTGTAGTTTATCTCGGGTGTTGTGGAAGCTTGTATAGGTGTTCTCGGAGTGTTGTCCCCGAAAAAGTGACCGTCGCGTGGGTATCTCCGAATGACTTTCTTCGAGAACCAAGTCCTTGAGCTGCCACCCCACCTGGAGGAGACATGGACAAGAATTTTGGATCCTTTGGGACTTGTTGGATTCGTTGTTCTGGGCCTGGTCAGACCGCGGGGTAAAACTGAGGCATTATACAAGAGATATGATGCGGACCGATGTGATGTAATTGTATATCATTATTGTTATTATCGTTGTATCAAATCTATATTGTTATATATATATATATATAATGCCTCGGGTGTGATGTGAATTATATTAGATGATTGCGGAATGATTAGATGGATCATAATGCACTTAGGAAAGCACTAGGTTGTTCACAATGTATTAACTCGTGAAGTGGAAACAGTAATAGCTATTGAACCTTAGAATGTGGCATACGAGCGTAAGGATACGAATCGAAGGTTAGGTAATCACTGGATCATAATGACTACAATGTATTAATAACCAAGTGGCAACTATAGCTAATGTAATAGCTTGACGGGACGCTTAGAATGGATAAGTTAGCAATGGGGCCTCTTACTCGGCCAAGTATGGAATCAATAATATATTAAAAATAAAGAGAAAGTAAAGAATACTTGGCCTATAGTTATATGTCTCGATAGTATGGTGGAGTAGATGGAAATGGTGTTGATACACACGCCCTAGATAAGACCATCTAACATGACGAACCATAGGAAGCTAGTATTACAACGGAATGACTTTAGACCAACTACCCATGCGTGATGTAAGAGAACGTGGGGGCAAGGGTTATGGAATGTTAGAGCTAAGGTTGGTTAATCGTTTAGCTTCCGGTGACTAGGATAGGAGTCCTAATGGGGTTCGCATGCATTCTGGTATGAATTACATTGCATTGCATGGTTTTAACTATTACATTAAAGAAAGTATTTTATATAAAGAAGCACGTGCATGTGCCTACAATGTGTATTTTCATATACAAACCTATATAGTTCCCACTAAGCCCGGATTTGGCTCATCCCGTTTCTAACAGTTTTGCAGGATAGGTTTCTGGGTTTGCATGTGATATTTGAGATAGAAGCCTCTGATGACTATGATCCGAATTTAGTCCTCCATGAGATGGACTGTGTTGTATATATATAGTTCTTGTTTTGATTAAGTAAATTATTTTACTATGAGCTTGTATAAGTGATGTTTATTTGTGGAGATGTGGAATGGATTTAAAATGTTGTTGAATGGGGTTTTCTTTTGTATGGAAATGATTTTGATATCACATGTTGGTTTGTTAATGAAACGAACTCCACATGCCAAAATTTTATAAAAGGGATTTTCATTTAGTTCATGTTTTATTTGAAGAAAAAGTTTTTAAAAGTTACGATTTTAATATTTTGAACCCGCCGTTGCGCACGGCATCCATGATTAACCGGCTCCCGGAGGTGAAAATCTCAAAACGGGATTTGGGGCGTCACACATATCTCACTTTCCATGACTAAAACCATGAGGCAGGAGAGCCTGAAAGTAAAATTGTCCTCCAAGGACGTATAGTCAACCATCAAGGATTTAAATCCATTGTGCACAGTTGATAGCCCCCATGGCTCGGGTATTTCCACTCCCATAGCGGGGATCCCCTACTACGATCCACTTAGTGGTAAGCCCCCAAAGCTAAGAACCTTGTGTAGCCATGCAGGCTATGTCCCCCCAAGGACAAATATATCATGTAGCCACCAAGGCTAAGATAATAAGGGTAATTAACCAAATGGTAAAATATGGTGCCAAATCATAAAACTATATAAGTCTCAAACCAATTGAGATACCAAGTATATAGCCGTCAAAAGCTAACCATTAGCTATATATAATTATTCATACACAAGATATATATATGAAAAGAAAAGAATGCGAAAATATACTTATGTATTCAAACTAAGTGGGAGAATCCATCAACAACAATTATATAACGGTTTAAAAAAATATAGCTATATATCTCATAGGATACCCACACCATATATTATCAATAATCCCACCTTAATTAGCACAAATAGCTCGTGACTTAAATCTCATAATTTATCTCCTTGCCATTAGTTCTTTTACTACAAGAGACTTATATAAGATAATTATCTTATATATATGTGATGTTTTCGGTGTATATATGCCAAGTGTGTGACGCCCTGCGAGTGATAGAGTACTCCCTTGGGAGGAGGAAATGTAGCTCAAAGGGGGCATCCTTGGAGATCCATATAAGTAAGAAATGATCGCTAATTAAGTACGAGGCCTTTTGGGGGCTCACTAGCTTCGGATTCCATAAGAACTCCGAAGTTATGCGAGTAGATGATCAGAGCAATCCCAGGATGGGTGACCCCCTGGGAAGCTGGTCGTGAGCTCCCAAAAACAAAGTCGTGAGGGCAGGTCCGGGGTTGAGGCCTGGCTGGACGCTGCCCAAAGCCGACAATATCGTACTGAGGTGGGACTGGGTCGTTACAAATGGTATCAGAGCGGACCCGCCGAGTACGATGTGTCGACGAGGACGTCGATTCCCTTGGGGGGAAGGATGTGACGGCCTGCGAGTGTTGGAGTACTCCCTTGGGAGGAGGAAATGTAGCTCAAAGGGGGCATCCCACATCGGAAGATGGGGGATCCTTGAAGACCCATATAAGTAAGAAATTGTCGCTAATTAAGTACGAGGCCTTTTGGGGGCTCAGTAGCTTCGGACCTCATAAGAACTCCAAAGTTAACCGAGTAGAGGATCAGAGCAATCCCAGGATGGGTGACCCCCTGGGAAGCTGGTCGTGAGCTCCCAAAAACAAAGCCGTGAGGGCAGGTCCGGGGCTGAGGCCTGGCTGGACGCTGCCCAAAGTGGACAATATCGTACTGAGGTTGGACTAGGTCGTTACAAAGTGCATATCAAATAAATATAAAACCTTCAAGATTATAACACCCATATCACAATGATGTCCTTAATTCAATTACATCTATCACATAAAGTATTTTCGTATAAAGCTCCATGGATGGTCTCATTAGTTGTAGTCCTTATGGTGGGATTTCTACACAATACTTATTACAAACTTTACAATGACTAGTATATTTCTTGGACATCATTCCCATATGGGTAGTAGTGAAATCGCACAACAAACCTACAAATTTTAGTTGTATAATTTGCTTAATAGAATCTAGCAAGCATTTTATCATGAAGTGCGTTTTAGCCAAATCCTTAACATTTGTCAATAAGTGGCATATGTACTCTATAACATCATATTCACACAATATATGTAGAGGTATTCATATATCAAAACCATCATATAAGCCTTTTCTAGTTATTCAAAATTTCTACTTAAACACATTTGTGTATAAATGTGACTTTGGGTAAAATTGGGGGAAATCTCATTTATTCATCAATCTAACTCATTAACCAACCAAAATCAACCTTTTTATATCTATAAATTCCATAATTTATACCATTTATACTTATCATACGCATTATCATAAGAATTATTAGCAATAGTTATCAAATTGGGGGTTTCAAGTTCAAATAATAAATTGGGTGTGAACAAACTGAATTGTATGTTTTAATAGGTTATAATTGTGATGCCCCAAATCCCATTATGAGGTTTAGACCTCCGGGACTCGGTTAATCATGGTGCCGTATGCGACGGCGGGTCAAATGTACTTAATTTAAAACTAATATAATAGAAAGTCACATGTAAGGCCACATTTTTCAGAAAATTTCGGCATGTGGAGTTCGTATTTTCAATAAAACCAACCTGTAAATAAGAAAATAAAGCTTCACTAAAAAGTTAACTCCACATCCATAATGATTTGCAATCCACACAATTTAATACATCAATATATATACCAATCTCTCCAATGAGGTCCCAAAAATAATAAATGGCCTTTACAACACTTATTAAAAGAGTTTAATATAAATGAATGATACAATAAAATCAAATGGACCTAATATCTATAATCTATAAGGAACGAGTCAGCCATAGACAACTACAGGCATTTAGGGTCATCAGAGGTTTCTAATTTCGTAAATGTGCCGCCTCAAGGAGGTACCTGCAAAACTGTTGAAAAATGGGAGTGAGCCAAACATGGGCTCAGTGAGAACTATAGGGTTTTTGTCTAAGAAAATATACATTGGAAAATACATGCGACGTGCAATAATGAAAATAGTTAAAACTATGTTTATATTCTTTTACCATTTCTAGATAAGTATTCATCGTATATATATATATATATGAGTATAAAGCATTATGTTTAAATATATTAAAACCATGCTACATGTAATGCACACCAAGTGCTATCCCAACCCCGAAGATACAATAAATAATATATCGTCAAAACATGAGTAAGTCACAATAATAGAATATATCATAGAGAAGAGCAGGCACTAATCTTATAAACAACATCAGTCTTATCTCACAACACGCATCTAGGATTTACTCTACTGTGCACAGCGATAGCGATCTAAGCCCCCAAGGCTAGGGTATGCTTCCCCCAAGGCTGGGTCCCCCCGTGGACCACCTAGATGTGCAGGGTATGGCGCCTTACGCGGTCCCCCTAGCTGGACCATAGAGTATGCCACTTCTAAAGTAGGGTCCCTCTACGTGGATCAGGATATATAGCCACCAAGGCTAGGTCAACCCTATGGACTATTAGTGCCTTACGAAACCAAGAAATCAATATAAAGTATTCTCCCAAAGAATATACTTATTCATAGTACACACACACACACATATATATATCAAATCATATCTTCATAATAATTCCATAAACCAAAAGCATATCTAGCTTTCATACACTAACATATGATCTATACACTAGCTATACGTATAACCGAATATGTATATGTAATTGGTAGATAGATTCAGCGATGATGAGAATAATTCCAACTTAAGATGTATCAAATATACATGTGACATTTAAGAAACTAATACCCCTCATATGATTATATCCATGAAATGAACAACTCTAATAAGTGGACTAATAATCCATTCGTAATAAACCCTTGGTTTGATAAAATATCAATCATGGAGAAATTTGTCCATTTAATAGCAGATATATCTCATGGATATAATATCATCATGACTTTTGGTTGTGATGTCATATATATATATACATGTATATATATGTATCAAACCCCCCCCCCATTTATTAAATGTATAGCTAAGTTAGAAGACAAGATTATTGCCAAAAGAGTGGGTCTCTACCAAAGGCATGATGTTAAAAGTATCAATGGCATATGTATATTATCTAATCAAGCAAGCCTAAAATATGTATAATTCCATCTCATTTACTAAGCATATATACATATATCCAATGCTTTTTGTAGTTGTATATTTATTATGTAATTCCCTTAACAACTCAAAACATGTATCCAAGCAAATACACATATAATTTACTTAGTACTAGGCAAAAATCTTACAAGTATCCTCTTTTGTAAATCATAACAATAAGTATATAGTCCCAAACTAAGTATACGCGCATACGCGCTAATGGGTATTGGCTAAAAACTTATATTCCATTAGTATATAATGAGATTTCTTCATAATAAGGTGAAATAGCAACGAATACACGTATAATCCAAGTAAAATAGCAACAAATTATAACCCAATACCCCATGTATGCATACATAAACTATCTTTAAAGGAAAATCCCCCAATTTACTTTGAAAATGAAGATGCAACACATAAGAGTAGAAATTGAGCTTGGCTAGTAGTATTTCCACCTGAGATAAGCTATTTCTCCGACGTATGAGCGTCGAATCTAGCCATGAGTCCACAATTCCAAAATCCCCAAATTGGAGCTTCAAACCCTCATTAATGGAGGAAGATAAATTGATGAGGAAGATGATGATGGTGATGATGATTTGAAGATGATTTAGTTAAATCAAGTTCGGGAGTGATTAAACCCTCAGCAAAGCTCCCAAAATCTCCCCTCAATCGCCATCTCTGAGTTCTGTAGGTTAGTGTATATGTTTGGGATGAAATATGCTCTGTTTTAGCTTTATAATCATGTTCAGGACCCCTTCAGTCGACTGATCAATCACCATCAGTCGACTGATGGTTGAATATGGCGCACTATTAGTGTTTTGGCTATAATTTCTTGCTCGGAAATCCAATTGAGGTGATTTTTATGTCCACGAAAATGTAATTCAAAGATATACAACTTCTTAAGAGGAAGGTTCCAGAAATTCACCGAAGACAGCGCTCTGCGAAAGTATTCCGAACAACCAAATTTTAATAATTTGCTTACTTTGCATGCTGATTCGACAGTCGAGGAGTGTGATTTAGATTTTGGTATAAACATGAAAATTGTAGAGGGGATTGAGATGAAGACGTGGCCACAAACGAGGAATCATTTGGACCTCCGATGAAGACGTTATGGCCTCTCCAAGTTGGCCAAAAATATACTTTTCTGAAAAGTTCAAAGTACGCGAATTACTTCCCGTTTTCAATTCGGGCCACCCGAATAATGAAACGATTGATCTCACAAACTTAATATACCTAATATGGCATGCTATAGATATTGGTTAAATATGAGAGGCTCGAAACCCAATGTTCACGATCTAACGGTAATAAAGCCTTAACCGGGTTAAAGAGGAGAATTGGCTCGGAAACGAAATACGAGATGTTACAATAATCAACATGGATAACAATATTATATCATCAATTATAGGTTAAGAACATCGAAACCCATTGCATGCAATACAAACCCTAGGTCTGTAGCAAAATCCCCTAATATTTAGTCAAATTTCTACATGCAACACATAGCACTGATAAAATCAAATTTATACTATTATTCCCACTTGGAATTGAAGCTTTAACATGATTTTAAGATGGTTAATAATAACCTAGGTAGCTGGAATACACACTCCTCCAAGAATCCTTAAGCTCGTCTTACACAAGGTGAAGAGGTTGATGGAGATGAGAATAATGATGATTTCTTGCTAAATCATGTACCCAAGGTGAAAACTCTCTCAAATCTCCCCTAAATCCCCACAATTTCTCACTCTAGGGTTATGAATTGTTGATGTCTATAGAATGGTCGAAATTTAGGGGGTTTGGGGTGTAAATGAGACAAAAATCGGGTCAAATGGTTAAAAAATGGGTTAACACCGAGTAGCTAAATGTTTCTGACAAACTGTTTGTATTTTGGGCATAACTTTACGCTCGAAACTCCGATTCGGATGATCTTTATATCAACTGAAAGAGGACTCAAAGATCTACAACTTTTCTCTTAGAGTTTCTCCAAATTCTAAACACAAAATTACCAGTAATTCATCGAATATAGCAATCTGCCAAACACTGTGTTCTGATAATATGAGCAGATTTGGTTAAACGGCTTACTTCGTGCTCAATTATGACCCGCAATGTACTAAAATTGGATTTCGATCAAAACACAAAATGTAATACCCCGAATCCCATTCTGAGGATTGCTCCTCCAAGACCCGATTCGTCACAGGTGCCTTACGCCGACGGCGGAAATATCACTCGTACAAAAATCAAATTTCTAAACAAATTGGACATGAGGAGTCTATAAGTTCAATAAATCCAAACCTATGAATAAAAATATAACTCTCATTCTACGTAGCTAAATATTTTCTAATATACCAAGAATCTATTTATAACCCAATAGGTCTACTACAATTCACATCTAGCCTCCAACGAGGTCCCAAGTACAACTTATACAATTCCCACAATGTATATAACACAAAGTAGTAAAAGTTCAATATATGGATTACAGA
This sequence comes from Lonicera japonica, assembly GCA_021464415.1. Taxonomy (NCBI): domain Eukaryota; kingdom Viridiplantae; phylum Streptophyta; class Magnoliopsida; order Dipsacales; family Caprifoliaceae; genus Lonicera; species Lonicera japonica. The sequence continues at coordinate 57,411 of JAKCWG010000333.1, forward strand.
TAATATAACCAATATGAGCTCTATACAAGAACCTGATACATGTCTTATTTACTAGATTCTAGGAGTAAAGGTACAGAGGCAAACTAAGAGTACGTGCCTTCACTCTTCTTTCTTCCAGAATAACCTGCAGATAATCTGGATAGAAGAAAAAAGTGGGGTGAGTCAAAAGACTCAGTGGAAATCATACGTTAAGTTTACTAACAAAAACAGTCGTTAGAAATCCTTTTTCGAAACAAATAGTAAAATAGTCTTTCTTGTATAATAATGTGAAGTAATTCCCTCAGGGATTCATATATTTAACAGTTCTAAAAGTAGTATTTTCCCACTTTAAAACATCGGTGACATTACGTGAAAGTATTCTTTAAACTTTGTATAAAATTAACCCCGTCTAAGTTTGGATTTAAGTGATGAGTCTGAGGATAAAACTGGAGTTAGATCATGGAGTGAAGGCTATGTAGATCCCATCCAGGTTCCTACTGGCCCAATCACCCGAGCTAGAGCCAAGAAGATCAAGAAAGCACTTATGGCCTTGGTCCAAGCGGTGATGAGCAAAGCTGAAGCATGGAGGAGCATTGAAGGGGATCGGGCTCAAGAATAAAAGACATTGCTTAAAGGCCCAATTGATCAAGCCCGAGGCAAAGAGAGTTAAAACGTGTAGTTAATAATGGGCTAGGCTAGTCTTTATTTATTTTATGTTTATGTTATGTTTTAGCTTTGTTTGAGCCCAAACTACGTGGAAAACTCATTAAAATTTCGTTTTGCTTATTTTTTCCTAGGCCTAGTAGGTTTAATAACTCATATTTAAATAAGCTAATTCTATTATTTGAGCAGCCTTTTGATTAATAAAATTTTGAGTGTTTTCACCTCTTGCGTTCTAAGAACGTCTCAAACAACCAGAATTAGGGTTCTTGTTGTTCTTCGACTTAGCAATCAATTAACCCATAGATTGATTGTTTATCTTCGACTATACCAAGGTTCTCTCTCGTTTTCGGGATTGGGTCGAGGTTCCACCTCCATCAACTTCGCGTGATTCCAAGGTTCTTGCATCATCATATGTTAAAGGTTGCGAATCCATCTTGCTTGGATAGAATACGATCGCAGTTCATATCATTAAGTTTGAAAATCCATGGCCCATGTAAGTAACTTTTCTCATGAACTCGAGTCGTAATCTCACCAATTCCGCCACTATCCAAGCGTACAACCGGGTCTGCATTTCGTAGCCTCTCACCCATGCGGCAATAGGGTCTCCCGTTCATTTCTATAAACGGTTTCGGGTCTTGCACCTAGGAGCACTGTGGCCCAACTTCTGGCCCCAATCGTTAGAGACCAACCCGAGAACTAACAGGGACTAGCGTTTCCATATAATCAAGGTGTCATATTCCCAAGCTCAAATGTGATACAACCGTGCCATAACAATGCTTATCGTTAAACAAATATAGTAACAACATATATTCAACAGGGTTTTTCTATCAATTGTTCTGTCTAGCTCAGTAACTCATCAACAGTTGTTTTGTAGCATAAAATCCACCACTTGAACCATTTAGGATAATCATTCTCTTTCATAATAAGAATCAAGAACGTACGTGTAGGTTCCAAGTAGTTTTCGTAATAATCACGAAGGCATTTATAGTCTGTAGAATACGTATATCATGATGAAATTCCACCACTTGGACCAATAAGGAAATAATACAAATCATATGTTAGAAGTTGTTAGTTTCAAGGTAAGGTCTAAGTGGGTTTTAGGTACGATTCAAACAGATAACTTCAATTCATAGATAGAATAAACAATTTATTTCACATATAGGTTGTTTAAACACCCATTTCAATATTTAAGTAAAATACCATCATCTATATACAAACTCATTTTAAACAAGTTGGGGTTCTTTATGTAATTTTCCCAAATCAAGTGATAAATCATGTACTCTCGTTCAATTCATGTAATTTAAACCATATGTAGTCTATTCAAAGCATTAATTTCATCTCAAAAGCAAAATAAATTCATGTATACAAAAGTCCCCTTTTTCACATGCTAGACATATATGTGTTTATGAGGAAATATTGTAATTTTGTAGTAACAAATTAGAAAAGAAGTTAACAGTTTGATTCCCACCTCTACGAAGTTCGTTCTTCGAGTTTGAAGGCCTGTTCTGAGCCCTCGGTCCACCAATTGAAAGATTCCCAAACTTCTCTTTAAGCCCTAGCTATGGAGATGAAGGAGGATGAATAGTTGTAATACCCCATACTTTAATTTGTTTTAAATTGAGGTATAGTAGCTTATTTATACTCCTATGAGTGATCGTTTGGTGATTCAGGTGATCTGAATCGATTTCGGTTGGTAAATAGGAAGTTTTGGTTCTTCGTGATTTGTTGATTTTGGGTAACTTTGAGCTATCGTAACTCCTTCGTTAATTATCCGATTAAGATTCCGATCCCGTTTATGTCTATTTTTTATACCATTATACAACTTTCATGTTTTGACCGAAAGTTGATTCCCACTTCTTGTGGGTCAAAACAGAGTGCAAAGTAGGCCCATCGCTAAGCTTTGGTCATTCGGTAATGTTTTGGCAGAGCGCAGCGTTCGGCGAATTTCTGGAGAAAATCTATCCATAATTTGGGGAAACTTCCAATTAGGAAGTTGTAGATCTTTGAATTACTTTTCGTGGACATAAAGATCACTTCAATTCGAGTTCCGAGCAAGGAGATATGACCAAATTACTAACAGTGGCTAGTGCAGCCAAAACAAGCTTGGACAGAATGTTTCTGGGATCAGTCCCAGATCCTTAGGATCGGTCCTATACCCCTGTGTGACGAATTTTCTAGAGATTTCACCCCACTTTCTCATTATTTATCACCTTAAATCACCAAAACTCGACCAAAACCCACACCTATCAACTTGAGGGCTTTAGAGAGAGATAGAGGGGGTTCTTTGAAGGGTTCTTACTCATTCTTCAATATCAATCCGAGATAAAAACTCCAAATCCTCCGAATCATCCTTGTGGTCGCTATTCATCATCTTCCTCGCTGGGATTTCTTCGGATAAGGCTTGAACCTTCATATTTCTTCTTCTCTCTTGTTGATAAGTCGAGGTAGGGGTTTATATGCTCTTAAACTTGAAATTTTGGCATTGTTTTATGAATATCAACACATTTTCACCTCATTTGTCTTATTCATCTGAACTATGGCCTATAACATCATGTTTTATTATTAATAAAGATATAAAAGTGAGGTTTGAGGCAATATGTGACGCCCCGAAATCCCGTTTAGAGGATTTCACCTCCAGGACCCAATTAGCCACGGAGTCGTACGCGACGACGGGCGATCAGGTGTAAAACTTAAAATTTTATACCACAAACATGTTCAAGTAAATGAATCATTTTAAAAGAAACTCTGGCATGTTGAGTTCATTCATATGGTAAACCAAAACCTGTCATAAGACATAAATAAATTCATTTACAATCGATACTCCACATTTAAATAAAACATTTGTACAACGCCTCCAACGAGGTCCCAATCTCACATAAATTATACATATCAAAATCCAATACATAAATAGATCATGGTTTAAGGTATATAATGTATGTCTCTTCCTAAAGACTTTGGCAACCGGCCATCGGAGCTAACTAGGATCCGTAAGCGTACCGTCCCCGAGAACACCTGCAAAACTATTTGGAAAATAGGAGTGAGCCAAACGGGCTCAGTGGGAACTATAAGGGTTGTATAAGAAAATAGGTTAGAAATCATGCATGCGATGCCATGTATAATATAATAAAAGTAGATCTAGATTATAAGTTGCTTCTCTATAATAAACCACCTCTGGGTAGAAATACATATATACAAATATAAATACATAAACACATATGAAGCAGCTAATGCACAGAAACCTCTCGTGAAATGTATATATAATGTCCCCAACCCAAAGTATAAGAAAAGCAATATATGTATGTACATCATCATACAGTATATGCCATAACACCGCGACTAGATCTATCACATCAATCACATATCATACTCACGTCTAGGATTTTTATAAATCTACTGTGCACAGAGATAGCCGGCAACTCGGTTTCTTCTGCCCAAGGCAGGGACCACCTACCAGGTCCACCTAGACGCTACCTCACGCAGCCACACAGGCATACGCTACCTCACGCCGCCATAAAGGCGCACGCTACAATAATACTCACGTAGCCACCAAGGATATAGGCTACCGGTAATCACCATCTATCTAGTACGATGTATACATGTATCTACATACATTCTATAAGTATTTGTATAACTCATAGATATGTATCCATTCTAGATATGAGTACATATACATATTGTAAAACTTGTAATGGTATTGTTGAGATTGAATAAGATCCGCCAAGTCCGTCAGTTAATAAAGGAAACCATGAAATCATTAGTTTGGGAGGTTTTCATAACTTTCATCAAATTGGCCCCAAGCCAAGTCTAATACAATCAAACAATGTATACGAGTTCCCAATTAGCCTCCCAATATGATTTAAAGACTTGATTTATTCAAAACATATATATGTATTTGACCAGCATACTTACGGACTAGCTAGGTAAGTAGAAAATCTCATAAATATGGTTTATAACTTAAAACACAACAACAATACCACCAATATATGTAACTTTGTCCAAAATATACTTTAAATCCTATATATGACATCATACATAAGCGTGTCAAAGATTAGCGTATAGAATCGTATACGTACTTGAAGGTCATATGTGAAACTTTCTCATAAATTATATCAAATTAGGGCTTTTTTTGTCTAAAATAGTTATTGATGTCATATATGATGCAAATCTATCAAAAATATCCAAAGAAATTAACCCAAGCCCCATGCATATGCAACTTTGAGTAGAAAACCTAGGTTTAGTTTGATTTGAGATGAATAAGTTATAATCGTAAGAAAACTTGTTAAAATACTATTATTCCCACCTATTGAGGGTTAATCCCTTGAAGAATCGCCGAAGAATTGAGCCGGAAAGGCGTAGACGCGAAAATCCCCAATTTGCTTCCAAAACCCTAGCTATGGCAATTCAAGGAGGAAGAAGATGAAAGTGATTATGGAGATGATGATGATGATGATGATGATTTTGTGGGGGATAATAAACATAGAGTAATCTTCACAACATCCCCAAGGATAGCCCCCAATCTCTCTCAAAGAGCTCTCCAAGGGTTGGGTGAAAATGGGGAAGAAAGGAGAAGAAGAAGTATATAAAAAATCTCGCCAGCCCGATGTAGCCGACTCCCTACTACTCATGGATTTTACTCCCTACTGTTCACGATGGAGTCGACTCTCCTCACTTCCATGGAGCCGACTCCCTAGCTTAATTTTCTGCCTTCTTCAGTTTTTGGTCAATAGCTCGACTTCGCACCCACTTTTGGGCATCAAGGAGTTGGAATTGGGTCTCGGCCAAAACACAAAAGTTGTAGAGGGAATTGAAATGAAGATGTGACCCAAAACAGGTACTAATTTGGAGTTCAGATGAAGAAGTTATGGTCTTTCAAAGTCGGGTAAAAATCATTAATCGCGTAGGATCGAAACTTGTGATTTTCGAGTCGATTTCCGTCCGAGCCACCCGAAACAACTTATGGTCATTATAACACACTTAAATATATTAATATGACTTGTTGGAGGTTTTCAAACCATTCCAACCTTTTACAGAGCCCAATTTGGCCATCCGAATCCCGATTCTGCCTTATACGCGACTTAGGCCGTGATTTACGAGAGATGATTAAATGGGATGTTACACAATAGATGCTATGTACACTTGATAATATGATTTTATTTGATTATAAGTGGATGATTTATACATGTATGTTAGCATGTTGATCATATCATTTGATATATATACGTTGTGCATGATTGGGTTATGAATTTCGTAAAGTGAAGCAAGGTATGCCATATGAACTCGATATTCACATAGTATTTGATATCTACGGGATGTCCCTCGGGTGTATATATGTGTTAAGTTGATATGATTGAACTAATAAATGATTTTGGTATACACCAAGGGACAAGTATGATGATTGATGAGGTTTATATGGCATATATTGTTTCTAGCTTGCATTTCTTATTGTGCATGTTTGCATCATTATTGTGTTAACCCGGCATCTTGATGACCTCGTGGCAAGTAGGGAGCCTCCCCATGGCATGTGGCATGGAAAATTGTCTTTTGGGAGAATTATATCTCTTCTCTATGATGTGGATGGCATTCTATGCTCTTGTGGCATTCTCGAACATATGATTATCTATCTTCGGGAGTTCTTCATTCATATGGGGATACATTCTTGGCTATGTTATATGGTGGGATGTTGCCCACGGTTATTAGTATCTATGTTTGAACCTTCCGTCGGTGAAGAGGAATAATTGTGGTTAGTGCTTGCCGGTATGAAAAATAGGCAGGGCCTGGTGCCCTTGGGTTGAAAAGCCCTAAACCTCCGGGGGGGTCAGCAAGTCGTCGACTGTCTAAAGCCAGCGGTGAGCAGTCCAGAAACCTAGACAACGGCAAGGCACTAATATTCTGGTTGAGATGAAATGAGCAGTTGATGTGATGTGGTGGACTATGGTCCAAATTGTTATTATCTGTTGATATTCACCCGAGACGGAGAGGCCATGTTATGATCTGGAACTTATGTCTTTTAAGGGCGGTCAGGCCATGTTATGAATGTTCATGGATTGATCTTCTGGCGAGGTGGTCAGGCCCACGGTTATTGTTACTGTTATGATTCAGCTCAGTTATAATTCCTGATAAGGGCCAGCTATGGTCTTGGGCAAGCAGACTTATATCATTTGCTATCTCGGCTCCCTCATATTCTGGTGATTCGACGTAACGGTTGACACAAAGGAGGTAACCTGCATTAGCATGATCATGCATGGTTTTATGAAACTATGATAAGTTACAAATTATGTTTGAATTGTATTATGAAAAGGTTTACTTTGTTTAAAGTACAGAATCAAAAAATGTTTTCAAAGTTGTTCCCTTTTTTCTCCCCCTACTGGGCGATATGCTCACCCGTTTTTCTAAAACTATACAGGTATTCAGGAATCCAAAGAGGATGTGGACACCATGAGATCGGGGACGTGTTAGTAGCTCTGATACTGACTCATTTTTGTTGTATATGTTATCCGGGAAACCACGGCTAGCCCGAAGTGTAGTATATTCACTTGGGTTACTTAGTTGGTTATGTAACATGAATATGTATCTGTTTATATGTTTATGTGCAGCACAAACATCATCAGTATGGTTATGAAGTTGTTGCTTGACATGCATGATATTACTGTTTGTATTTCTTTATGCATTTCCATATATACCCATTTTAATTAATCTAAGATGGGTTAGTAACACTTCAGGTCTTAATTACGGGTGTTGTCCTGTAGATTAAGGCGGGGATGTTACAATAGTAATTGTAGATGGAGGTTTTTGGTTAATGATTTAATGGGATTTTGGTTGGTGATGATGTGTTTAAAAATAATCCTTTAAATCTCTCCAAATAGAACTCTCAAACTCTCTCTAGACAGCTCTCGGAAGTGGTAATGAAAATGAGAGAAGATGAAGGAGATCGTGTATATATATATATATATCATGTAGCTAATTCCGCAGTTACTACTCATGCTGTTTAGGACTTGCTGCGCTGTACTTTGGACGGCCATAACTTCTTGCTCGAATGTCCGATTGAGGTGATCTTTATGTCAACGAAAAGCTTACTCGAAGCTCTAGAATTCGTAGAAGGAAGTGTCTCCAAATTTTGGATAGATAATTCCCAGAAATTTGATGAAGTCGGCACATTAATGTTACCGAATAAACAACTGATAGCGATTGACCTATTTCGCACTCAGTTTCGACCTAGTAGAAGTCCAAACTTTCCTTTGTTCGAAACACAAAAGTTGTAGATTGCTTAAAAATCTAGGGTACAACGAGAACGAAAACTCAATATGATGAGGAACGAAGGAGTTACGCTTCCTCCAAGTTAACCAAAAATTGTGATGTCGAGTAAATTGAAAATTTGCAATCTACATCCCGATTTTGACTCGAACCACCCGAAATAACTTACAGCTATTCTAACAAGCTTAAATATGCCAACATGACTTATTGGAAGTCTCCGAACCCTGTCGCTCCTTTAAGAATAGTATTTCACTATTCGGAGCTCGAAATCGCCATAATTGATATTTTTTTTGAACGCGATAAACTTGAGATTTAGGAACGGGGTGTTACCGATTGACTCGGAAAGGTCCAAAAGAAAGAATTCAAGCCCTAACGGGATTTAAGCATTAATCAGGCTTGTAAAGAGTACTAGCTTGCAATTTAAAACATGGGGCATTACACAAAAGTTATAGAATGTATCAAAATCTAACTAGTGGCACAAACGGAGAGTCATTTGGATATCATTTGAGGAAGTTATAAACCTCCAAAATTGGAGAACAAGTCATTTCGCTAAATACTCAATTATCACCGTTAGCTGACCAAATTCAACCACGACCACCCAAAATGGGTTTCAACCACGCACACATATGTAATATGAATAATATGATTCGCGGGAAGTGTTCGGCCCATTAAAATATGTCCAAAACCAAATTCGACTACCCAAAGCTATGTTTTAATGGTAAAATATAACAAATGAGCGATTAAAACCTATAATTTAATAAGGACCACCTCATAGCAAAACGCTCATTCACGCAGATGAAATTAATCTATTGAATCATGCTCGAGGTGTCGAAACCACATATTCTACTCGAGACCAAAAATTACTATCAAAAGTGAAGTTACTCGATGAATCAAGCTTATGAAGGAAAATTAATGAGCAAACTAAACACGAGGTGTTACATGCCAGATTCCTCTTTTAATTATTTTGTTAATGTGGGTAAAGTTATTTTATAGAAGTATCCCTATTATGACACCACCCAAATAATACACACACTCACTATCATTTTTTCCTTTTTCAATTTTTCTCTTGTTCTAGGTTTTAACTCATGGGTTTCTTTTGAACACCTCTTGTGTAAGTTTTGTTTTATAATGCTTGGCTTTTCTTGTTCTTGTAAGCGGCAGTTATTCGAAGTTTACATTTTGAATACTTATACTGAGTGAGTAAATATTTTTGAAGCTTCTAATCTTCCATGTCCTTTGGAATATAATGTACGTATTAATGTTTGTGTATATATATATGTAATTCTTCATGGTAGGTCATTCACATTATCAAGACATCTTACCGATACATGAGCTTCTTTTTCTTCTACTTTCTAATGATTGTAGATTATCTATTGACCACCATTGCTTGTAAATCTTTGTGATGATGTTTTTGGTGGACTGAGACGGGCCCTCACTGTTAAGATTCTATATGCTCCTGCATTTTTCTTTCTTATTTTCTTTGTGAATACAAAGAAAATTAGTTCAATCATGGAACCTTTGAAACATTATGAAAGGAGCTGAAGGCCAAAGCACCATTTTTTTTTCTCATTAATGACATTTTTCTATGGCACGTGTCTATAATCTTGTCTAGTAATATATATTAATAGCTAGAACTTTTTCCTCAATGCAAGATGACCCCCGGCTTCAGAACAAATTCACTGAATACAAGGTTTGAGTTATATACTAGATTCCTCTTTTAATTATTTTGTTAATGTGGGTAAAAGTTACTTTATAGCCATATCCCTATTATGACACCACCCAAATAATACACACACTCTATCGTTTTCTCCTTATTCTATTTTTCTCTTGTTCTAGATTTTAAGTCGTGTTTCTTCTAAACACCCCTTGTGTAATTCTTGTTTTATAATGCTTGGCTTTTCTTGTTCTTGTAGGCGGCAGTTATTCGAAGTTTACATTTTGAATACTTATACTGAGTGAGTAAATATTTTTGAAGCTTCTAATCTTGCATGTCCTTTTTTTAAAAAATAATAATAATAATTTCCCTTTAGTCTATGAATAAGGCTCCTTTCCCTGTAATTCGTAATTTTTGCATGAACTATGGGACGGATGCATGTAGTTTCACAATAATGAGATTTTTGGTCTTTTAATATGTTCATAAGACCTGGCAGAGAATTAAAGCGCGTACTTGTTTCACTATGGACCTTTTCATCCAAAGCATTTGGCATGCTTTTAATTTTAGATATTTCCAGAGACTAGGCAGCTGCTATACTCTAGGCAGTGTTTTAGTGTTTTCAGGGATGTTCTTCTTGTTTAACTTTCCAGTTTTGTTTTGTTTATAGTCTAGGGTTGAATTGGTGTTTGGACGTTTTCTTTAGGTAGTCTGGGGACCATTGGCTTTTGTCTTTTTCTTTTCTAGGCTGGTTGTGGACTACTCGTCCTCTTCCACTCTATTTTTCTTGTAGTGGTTTTATTTTATCAACATAAGCATTTTGTTTCCGATAAATATATATATATATGTTCATGCAACTGTGAAAAATAAGTTAAGGGACCTACAAATTCATGCATGTAGTCTAACAAAAGACTAAAAGCTCTTGCAATTAGTTGTTACTACATAAGTAAGTGCATGTATTATGTATGTATACTCAAACGTATTATTAATTTTATGTTGTTTCTTAGGTAAAAAGAAGTTATGTGAAAAACTTTTGGTAGGAAATTGTTTTTAGCATACATTAAGAAAAGAAATTTCAATTATATTATTAAGAGATTGGTCTTTACTTCAAATAACATTGAACAATTAATTGCTCTGGGCCTAGACCGGCCATGACGACTCAGCCTTAATGAATGAAATAAACTATGCATATATAATCTTTTAGATAACAATTAACATATGATATATATATATATAGTATCTTTTCTTTTTCATTTCTATTTATGGTTATTACTTGATGATTAAACTAATTCTTATGTTTTCATTTAACTTAGAAAATATGCAGAAGGTCAAAGTAAGTTTATGTCTCCAAATCTAACAACCATCTTGTTTATTCTCAGTGTTTTTGTTATATAATTAAAGGTGACAACTCTTAACAAAACCTTATATTGATACCTGTAGGGAATTGGAGCAAGTAGAGCACCTGAAGTTGTTACACACCGGAGCGAATCTCTAGATCCCAAACCTTTGAAGAGTGTAAGAAATTAACTTTATATAGAATGGTTACGATCTTATGTATTATATATATAATTATTAGAAAAAAATGCCTTAAGTTTCTGACGTTTTTAAGCATTCAAGTAAAATTGATCTTGTGTCTCATTAATTACCTTATGTGATTCACATAGATCCAATTTTGCTTTGCAGATTGAAGATGTGAAGTTACATCGCCTGAAGGGTTGGTCGGTAAGTTAATTCTACATTTTTCCGTGGTTCATTCATCAGTTGATTTTATGAATTTCTTCAAAAGTATCAGTATTTAATATTTCGTCCGTCTCATGTTGCAGACTTCGACTTTTGTATTTCTAAAGAGAACACTAAATTCAATACTATAAACAATAAAGGAAATGACTTATTCACTACTCAGTATAACAGTGCCTACGGAAGTATGTTCATTTATGTAGAGTAGGAAAAAATATCTATATATAAATGTTTAAGATTAAGAGATGGTTACAATGATGGGACTATTAATTTGAGCCATCTCAAAAAGAAAAGTGAGATTTTTAATGCTATCAAAGAAATTCAGTATTTTGCAATGTACAATAACTTAAAACATCATTTTATTGCAATCCTCCTTTATTGTTTTGTTAGTAAAACATTTCCACTTTTCATTTGTTGGGGTCAAGTCATTTTGACGTTTAATAGATATATCTTATTGCTTTAGTTTTGGTTTATTGTACAGGATGGGGAGAATGCTGAACGAGTATGTTGATGGGCTCTAGAAGAGCACTGGACGACTTTTCGATAGATGAAGAGCCCTTTCAATTTTTGTATGTTGTTTTTGTAATATCTAGTTATAGCTTGTACTCGTTGCCCTTTTACTTATAATTTAACCAATTCATGCGACGTTAGAGTTGACATTATCTGTGATACGTCGCATGGATTTGTTAAATTATAAGAAAAAGGGCAACTAGTACAAGCAATAACTAGATATTACAAAAACAACATACAAAAATCGAAAGGGCTCTTCATCTATCGAAAAGTCGTCCAGTGCTCTTCCAGAGCCCATCCCCATACTCTTTCAGCATTCTCCCCATCCTGTAAAATAAACCAAAACTAAATAAATAAGATATATCTATTAAACGTCAAAATGACTTGACCCCAAAAAATGAAAAGTGAAATGTTTTACTAACAAAACAATAATGGAGGATTGCAATAAAATGATTGTTTAGGTTATTGTACATTGCAAAATACTGAATTTCTTTGACAGCAATAAAAATCACACTTTTCTTTTTGGGAGGGCTCAAATTAAGAGTCCCATCAATGTAACCATGTCTTACTCTTAATCATGTATCTATATATTTTTTCCTACTCTACATAATGGAACATAAGGCACTGTTATACCGAGTATTAAATAAGTCATTTCCTTTATCGTTTATAGGATTGAATTTAGTGTTCTAGAAATACTGAAGTTGAAGTGTGCAACATAAGATAGATGAAATATTAAATACTGATACTTTTGAAGAAGTTCATAAAATCAATTGATGAATGAACCACAGAAAAATGTAGAATTAACTTACCGACCAACCCTTTAGGCCAACTAACTTCACATCTTTAATCTGCAAAGCAAAATTGGATCTATGTGAATCACATAAGGTAATTAATGAGACGCAAGATCAATTTTACTTGAATGCTTAAAAAAGTCAGAAACTTAAGGCATTTTTTTCTAATAATTATATATATAATACATAAGATCATAACCATTCTATATAAAGTTAATTTCTTACACTCTTGAAGGGTTCATGATCTAGAGATTCGCTCCGGTGTGTAACAACTTCAGGTGCTCTACTTGCTCCAATTCCCTACGGCCTCGTTTGATTCGGGTATTAAAAAGTGGGATGGGATTATTAATACCACGTTTTTTATAATACCTTGTTTGATTCGCACAAATGTGCTGGGATTTCTAATACCGGTACTAACTTAATACCACTCTTTGTGCTATAATTTAATACCAGGGGGGGAGGTGGTATTGTTTATCCAGGATTAAGAAAAAGGAACCATATATTTTCAAAAATGCCATTACTAGAATAATATTTTCAAAAATGCCACTACTACTACTACTATATTATTATTATTATTTTAATTTATTTTAAAAAAAAATTTAATTTTTTTTAAAAAAATTTTTTAAAAAATTTTTTAAAATTTTTTTTAAATTTTTTTTTTAAATTTTTTTTAAAATTTTTTTTAAAATTTTTTTTAAAATTTTTTAGTCCAAAATATAATCTCGTATACAAGTTACAGAACTAAACATGGTATTAATATCAGCATGAGATATCCCAGTATTAATACTATATGAATCAAACAGGGTATTGGTATTAAATTAATACCAGGATTAATAATCCAGTACTATTAATACTGGTATTAATAAGGTTTTGTTAAGAGTTGTCATCTTTAATTATGTAACAAAAGCACTGAGAATGAACAAGATAGTTGTTAGATTTGGAGACATAAACTTGCTTTGACCTTTTGCATATTTTCTCTGTTAAATGAAAACATAAGAATTAGTTTAATCATCAAGTAATGACTGGAAATAGAAACGAAAAAGAAAAGATACGATATATTATGTTAATTGCTATCTAAAAGATTATATATGCATCATTTATTTCATTCATTAAGGCTGAGTCCTCATGGCAATCTCTTAATAATACAATTGAAATTTATTTTCTTAATGTATGCTAAAAACAATTTCCTACCAAAAGTTTTTCACATAACTCCATTTTACCTAAGAAACAACGTAAAATTAATAATACGTTTGAGTTTACATACATAATACATGCACTTACATACGTAGTAACAACTAATTGCAAGAGCTTTTAGTCTTTTGTTAGACTACATGCATCTATGTGTCCCTTAACTTATTTTTCACAGTTGCATGAACAAATTTTTTTTTATCAGAAACAAAAAGTTTATATTGATAAAATAAAACCAATACACCCAAAATAGAGTGGATGAGGACAAGTAGCCCACTACCAGCCCGGAAAAGGAAAAAAACAAAAGCTAATGGCCCCGAGACCACCTAAAGAAAAACATCAACACACCAATTCAACCCCAGACTATAAACAAAGCAAAACTGAAAAGTTAAACAAGAAGAACATCCCTAAAAACACTAAAACACTGCCTAGATTACAGCAGCTGCCCAGTCTCTGGAAATATCCGAAATTGAAAGTATACCAAATGCTTTGGATGAAAAGGTCCATAGTGAAACTATTGCTTTAATTCTCTACCAGGTCTCATGAACATATTAAAAGACCGGAAATCTCATTATTGTGAAACTAAATGCATCCGTCCCATATTTCATGCAAAAATTACAAATTATAGGGGAAGGAGTATTATTCACAGACTAAAGGGAAATTATTATTATTTTCTAAAAAAAGGACATGCAAGATTAGAAGCTTCAAAAATATTTACTCAGTCAGTATAAGTATTCAAAATGTAAAGTAAACTTCGAATAACTGCCGCCTACGAGAACAAGAAAAGTCAAGCATTATAAAACAAGACTTACACAAGGGTGTTAAGAAGAAACACGAGTTAAAATCTAGAACAATAGAAAAACAGAATAAGGAAAAAACGATAGAGTGTGTGTATTATTTGGGTGTTGTCATAATAGGGATATCGCTATAAAATAACTTTTACCCACATTAACAAAATAATTAAAAGAGGAATCTGGCATATAACTCAAACCTTGAATTCAGTGAATTTGTTCCGCAGTCGGGGGTCATCTTGCATTGAGGAAAAAGTTCTAGCTATTAATATATATTACTAGACACAATTATAGACGCATGCCATAGAAAAATGTCATTAATGAGAAAAAAAAATGGTGCTTGGGCCTTCAGTTCCTTTCATAATGTTTCAAATGTTCTATGATTGATCTAATTTTCTTTGTATTCACAAAGAAAATAAGAAAGAAAAATGCAGGAGCATATAGAATCTTAACAGTGAGGGCCCGTCTTAGTCCACCAAAAACATCATCACAAAGATTTACAGGCAATGGTGGTCAATAGATAATCTACAATCATTAGAAAGTAGAAGAAAAAGAAGCTCATGTATCGCTAAGATGTCTTGATAATATGAATGACTTACCATGAAGAATTACATATATATATACACACATTAATACGTACATTATATTCCAAATGGCATTTTTTTCCCAAGTACTGACGTACTTTATTTCTTGTCTATTCATTCGTCAATGTCTTTAATTTTAGCAACCATTGTGACACTTCTATGTAAGTTAATATTTTCTTTCCCACTAAATCTAAGAACATTAGGACAATATTTACTGCTTTAGACGCATTTGAGTCCTAGATGTAAAATAAGGTTCGAATCAACATCCCTAGTGATCAGTTCAGATCTAAAAAGGCACCTAAGGAAATGAATTCAAAGAAGTTTGTTCTGATTAAGAATGCTTTCGTTCCCTGAAGCACTTTTAATCATTCTCCTTTGCGTTCTTCTTTACTTGCTATTCCAAATATCCAAACTAGGATTAAGACGGGACACTGAGCTAAGATATAAAATTATCCTCATAATGTTGAGCCATGTATCAACTCGATTGCATTCAATGGTAAAAACTATTCAAAAAAAAGCTAAAACATGCAAACCACCCAACAAAGCAATTTAGCCTAACCTTGAAACCCATATAACGTTGGTTAATATAGTGGCATAGTCCACATTTAAGTTGGAATGTGTCCAAAAAGCTTCTCAAATAAATATTTAAAGAAAATCCCTAATTTATAAGTGATAAACTTATTAATGTATAACAAGATCGCATAATAAACACAAATCAATGTAAAATACAATTAGTTTTTGCCCCTGATTGTGAGTCAGAAAAATAACAAATTGACTCATTCCATAATCATCCTAGGCTAAGCCAACTTGAAATTTTCAAAACATCAATAATACAATCGAGAATGGAGTATATGTACGTGCAGTAGTACCAAATCCGACGACGTCACAGGGTTAGACTCGAGGTAGTTTGTACACGATAACAGAAATGGTAATATTTGCCCAAAATTTATTGCAAACAATTTATGAGCTTTGGTATTTGAACTAATTTTTACTCCAATTCCAAACTTAAAATAGGAGTTCCCAAGCACACTACTAGAGTATCTAATAGAAAATCAGAACTTAACCCAAGAATGAAGATAAAACAACAAAACGTGCCAAAAGAGATTCCAGGAGACTAAACTGGAATGAGGAGCCTAAGTCTCAACTGTAGGCTGTAGCTTTGATTGAAAGGAAAGAAAACTCTTGTTTAGAAAGTGAAAAACCAAAAGAGAAATGGTATAATATATGTGAGTTTACTTGTGTATCTTTTTGGATATCAATTTAAATGCCTTCTTTTTCAAAAACTTATGAGAGTTATTTATGCCATGATAAATTTTCATAAGTGATAAATTTTGTTTGGGTCCTGTTGAATCACATAGGAGTGTCCAATTAGCCCTTCTATAACCAAGCCTGAAGTGTACGATATTCCCCAATAAAGGTTCCAATAGTATGTTTATAGCATCTAGTCTTGTTATAGTCATCAAGCAATTTTAGCCTACTGCTCAATCATCCAATCCTTAGTCAGTTGATGGTCTAGGTCTCTAAATTAACAATCTCAATACAATTTCCTCTCAATTCATCTTGCTTCAACATTACAATCAGAGAAGTAGAAAAGTAGGTTGCATATTCTATAATCCATATATTACATTTTCATATATAAATATTTGTGGTACCTGTAAAACATGTCCAGTGAAGGCTTTCAAGATTTGAATGATATGTACAACAAAGAAAACAAAAGTAGCAAATTTCTGTTAAACCTCAAACTAAATTGACCCCAACAAATGAAGAATGGAATTTTTACTTACAAAAATAGCATGACGACGAGTATGAAAAAGAAGGATTGCTATTCCAAAACAGCATTGGCTTTTGCCAAAGTCAAATGATACATCAAGTTATTGTAAATTGCTCAATAGTCAATACTAAATTTCTTTGATGGTAGTAAAGTATCTCACTATCCTTCTGGGACATGTCAAATTGAGAGCCCCACCAATGTAGCCAAGTCACAATTGTAAACATATTACAATCTTTAAATTTTATCAAAATTTTGTATGCAACATTATCTTCATATCCTAAGTCTAAGAATCTTTTGAACACAGCTAGGGCAAAAGTTTATTTGACATGAACCGATCTTATCTCTCTCTTGCCTCGCACTTTTATCTCTCTACATTAACTTCTTATCCAAACATCAAATCGAAAGGAGTACTCTCACAAGCAGTATTTTAAACTCCATATCAAAATAAAATTAATATATTTCACACAGGTTATTTGAGAGGATAATAGGATTGTAGCCACGGGTAACATGGATAGCGGTGAAGGCATAATCACATGCACAACCCAGTGGTAGTACTGCAGAGACAAGAAAAACAAGTAACTCTATATAAAAGTGCATTGTGCCATAGCCGCAGTTATACCTAGTAATAAGTAAGTTGTGTCCTTTACCATATATAAGATTCAAGCCGGTGTTCTCTTGAAAAATACAAAAGTCAAAGTGAGATTCTTAGCTTAAGCCGGATGGAATACACTATGCCAGGAAGGGGTTTAGGCGACGCACACTAATAGGGTCCGTCTCCTAAAACTCACTTAAGCGACACACATTGATGTCCGTCTCCTAAAACTCACTTAAGCGACGTACCTTGTCGTCCGTCTCCTAAAACTTCACTTACGCGACGTACCAATAGAATACGTCTCATAAACCTACACTTTAAGCGACGTACATTGACGTCCGTCTCCTAAAACTTCCCTTAAGCGACGAACATTGGCATCCGTCTCCTAAAACTTCACTTACGCGATGCACTTTTTTGTCCGTCTCCTAAAATTGCACGTAGGCGACGTACCAATAGAATACGTCTCCTAAACCTACACTTTAAGCGACTAACATTAACATTCGTCTCCTAAAACTTCTCTTAAGCGACGTACTTTGGAGTCCGTCGCCTAAAACTTCACTTAAGTGACGTACCAATAGAGTTCGTCGCCTGAAGGAATTTCCCTCCTCAATTTTCACCAAAATTTGAAAGTTGCGGGAAATTTAAACCTTCACTTAGGCGACGTACAATGGACGTATGTCGCCTAAGTGGAGATTTAAATTTCCCACACATTCGAAATTTTGTTGAAAATTTAGGAGGGGGTGGATTTAAATTTCCCACACATTTGAAATATTGGTGAAAATTGAGGGGGGGGGGGGGGAATTTTCTTTAAGCGACGTACAACGTTCATTATACGTCGCATAAGTAAATGTTTAGGAGACGTACTCCATTGTACGTCGCATAAGTAAAGGTTTAGGAGACGTACTCCATTGTACATCGCCTAAGTGAATTTTCCCCCTTAATTTTCACCAAAATTTCAAATGTGTGGAAAATTTATAATTCATTTAGGAGATGTACATGACCAATGTATGTTGCTTAAAGTTATTTTTTGCCTCAATTTTCAACAAAATTTTAAATAATTAGGAAATTCAAAATTCACTTAGAAGACGTACAATGACCAATGTACATCGCTTAATATTGATTTTCATTGTAAAATACTAATTAATAAATTGAAAAAATTGATATTAAATTTCTTATTTTAGTTTTTATATTAATAAAAGTCATTTACCAAAAGAATACCCCTAGTCCAACTTTATTAATTTACAGAGTTTTTATATAGTTAGCTTTCTTTAAATATTCCATTTGGTTTAGAAATTAATATTATTTTTTATTATATAGTTATTTTTTTTATAAATGTATATAAATTTACCATTCCTTAATTTAAAAAACATATTACTTGAAACTGCAAAACTAACCGCTCAACATACTAACATAACATTAAATATACTAAAATTCTAGATAGTGTGATACACTATTAAGTTTAACACGCATAGAGCGTGAGACGAGATCAAATTTTTATATTTTATCAAAGTTTAGTGATCCACCGTTGTTCAAAATCATCTATAATACGTATTTGAGTTTAAGCCCAACTTGTAAACAAATTTGTTCGAATTCACGTATTCATATAAGCATACATACTTCTCTGAGATAACTCTTATTTTTGTTATTTTTTACGTATACAAAATTTCGCAGTATCTTTAGTACTTATTTCACAATAATAGTATCAGTTACTGTGATAATATATATAACGATGAATTATACTAAAAGTGCCCGTGTATTATAGTAATTAAGGATAACTATATGGGATTATATTAGGAGTATATATGTAAACAACAGTAAGAGTATTCATTGATTATACTAACGATATAGATATATATATATATATCCATATACTTTGCTATAGGTCAGAGTCATCAATATATATGACTATGAATTATATTAAGAGTATCTTTGAATTAGATTAAGCATATTGATATATATTAATTATATTTAGAATAAATGTGAATCACACTAACAATCCATGAATTACACTAACATCATATGTGTTGGCTAAAAATATCTTTTAAATTACACAAAGAGATTATATGAGAATTAGACTAGAAGTTTATGCCTGAATTACATGAACATTATTGTGAATTATAATAAAAATATGTGTACAAGATAAAATGTATCATATTAGAGGAGATGTATAACTTTAAGATTTTTAGTAGACCATATTATTTATATGAATGTTAAAGAGAGAAAAATGAGCTGCAATAGCTTTTCATTTTAATTTTCTTCTTTTACACATAATTTTATAATCATAATAGATCTTATTTTATAGGTATTGATTAGTATATTTCAAATATACAAATTTTAATAATTTATTCTTTTTATATTTAAAGTTAATGTATTTTAAAAAGAAGTTAATGAGAAATTTAAGTATATTAATTTTAACCAAAATTTAAAAAAATTAAAATTAACTTAGGAGACGTACAAATAATGGGGATGAAAATTATGTCCAAATACCGAAATCTTATTTTTCTTGAAATAATGTCATTTGACTCTTTTAAAATATAATTTTGAAAAAACTATATTTTTATTATATACTATTTATATTTTAAATTTTGTTAATTCCAATTTGAAAAGAAAATAATTGTACTGTTAAATACTATTAGTGTTAATATACTATTTATATTAGTATTAGTAGTTTAAATAAATTACAAAGCTATTTAATATTAACTTAGAATTATATTAGTGTTAATATATCAACAAAATTTAATATATTTAGAAAATTTAAAACTAACTTAAGAGACGTCCATGGCAATGTTCGTGACTTAAAGGTTTCATTTTAGGCGACATACTTCGGAAATTTATGTCGCCTAAATTTGTGGTATATATAGACCTTTATCCCCCATTTAGACCTAATCTTTCACTCTCACCTCTCGACCTCTCAGCCAAAACCCCCCGCTGTCTCAGATTCTCTCACACTTCTCCCCACTGTCGCTGCCTCACCTCTAAGGTAGTCCGGTCAAATTTCTCTCTCCCACTCTCCTCCTCCGTCACCTCCAGCCTCCTATTATACGTACAGTCAGACTCTACCTAGCGCCCCACCACGGTACGGCCTCACTCTGGCAGTCCTGTCAAATCTCTGTCTCTGTCTGGGTTTCCTCCTCCTCCGTGCAAATCCTCTCTCTCTGTGGGTTTCCTCCTCCTTCGGTCAAATCTCTCGGACCCCCTTCATCGCCCACCACCTAAATCGCTCGGATGGACCTTTGAAGTTTTCACATTAACTGCCGATTGTAAGCTCGATTTCAACGAAGCTTTGAAGATTTGTAAGTTCAAATCTATCTTTCGTTGTTCTTAGATAGTAGTTTGGTCACTGTTGATTGATTTCTTTAGAAAATTCTATTTGGGTTTTGCTAGAATTTTTATTTTTTTAACTGGGGTTTTCTATCGCTCAAGTGGGTGAGAATCTGAAGTGAGAGAGAGAAAGAGTGCGAAGGGAAATTATATAGGCATATATACTGTCTGTATCTATATAGGTGGAAATGGAAGAAAAAGGAGAAGAAAACATCAGATTATTTTTCTTTTATTTAGAAAATGATAATGTGTTTTGATCTTAATTAGTCTAAAAGATTGGACTTATGTTTTATTTAGAAAACGAGTGATACTTAGCTAGGAACTATGTGAATTATTTTTGAAATGTACAGAGTGATTCTTATTCATATTTGCCTTATTTTACAATTGCCTTATTTTAATACTTTTGACAGCATTATTGCACTCCTTTGCATTTATTCACATTTAGAAGTAAACATCTTGTAAATGTTTCTTTTCAAGGGCTCAGGCTTATTATGTGAATTATTTTTCAATGGAGGAAATTAAAACAAACCAACTAATCAACCAAGTAAGAAAGTGATACGACTAGAGACCTTTCATATCATGCTTATAATCCATATCTTAATTTATCAAAACAAGTGATGATTCTTTTTTGTGAAAACATTATATGCTTATAATCCACTGCTGCAAGGTGCTCTCTTTTTCTGTCTTTTATTTATTTTTATTCTTTTAGCAACCCAATAAATTTAAAATATTGCATTGGGAGATCAAGTGAAGGAAAAAAGCCCAGGTTGATAAGGGTAAATCTAAGTTGATAAAGTGAAGGAAAAAAAAAAGTGCATGTTTTTTGTGCTTCTTTATTTATGATAATCATAAAGTGCTACACCTTTTTCGGGAAATTGTAGAGTTGTAAGAATATGGAAATTGTAGTGGGGGTACAAAATTATTTTTTGAAAGTAAAATTCCCATTTTTGTTCCATGAGTAACTTCCTTTGCTGGTATTTTAACTGAGTAGTTCAAACAATTCCCAATTTAATTAGACATTTCATTTAGTTTCATTTGGGATTTAAAATTCTCTTATCTATTGGTAGAATAATTGTTTGTATATAAAAAAAATTTGTATAAATTAAGGCTTCTATATAGCTTTACAGATATTAGACTATGCCTCCCAAGAGGAAACATCCCTCGTCCGCGGCCTCGCTCGCTTCTCTGCACGAGGTCGTTACACAGCGCTTTGCGCCTACAGTAGCTCCCACAAGAGCTCCTGAGGGCGATGCTGCACCTCCTCCATTGGAGATATTGTCAGTGACTACGGCTCCGATTGCTACAGAGCAGTCGACTGTCAGGAGTACCGCCACCACCGGGTGCTCGCTTCCTCGCAGCATTCGCTGCAAGAGCAAAGGTGATTATTTACATATTTAATATTTTTTTTCTATTTTTTGGTTTTAAAATACTAAAAATGTTACTAATTATAATGTATGTTTTATCTTGTAGGTGACTCGGCTTCCACCTCCACCTCCTCCACTCGCACCCGTGGTATATGCGTGTGTAAAAAGACACATGAGGAGGTGCGGAAGAAGGGGAAGAAGATTGCCTTTCCCTGGTCCGACGAGCTCAAGCTACCGTTAGACGAGCATTATCAGGGTCGCCTCTCACGCGACTTAGGCAGTATCGTGAGGGACTCTGTCCCTATGATGGCGGATTCATATTGGGAGCTGCCTCAAGAGGATCAGATGATTGTCTTCAACAACATCTATGTAAGTACTGATATAGTTATTTCTATTTTTTTATTACTTGCGTGTATATTCAATGTGTTAACTATGTTGTTTTTCTTTTGTAGACCTACTACGACATCAGCCCCGAGCATAATGCGCTATTCGACTACATCCAGACATTAGCAGCTTCGCGGTACAAAGATTGGATGTCGGATTGTAGGTCCCACTTCGAGACACACGGTTCGGAGGTTCCACTTGAGTTCGTCCATCGTGTGGAGCAATGGACGTGGCTGATAGAGCACTTTTCGACAGAAAAAGATAAGGTAATATCGTCTGTAATTTGCATCTTTATTATTATTATTATTATTATTATTATTATTATTATTATTATTATTATTATTATTATTATTGTCGTTTAAAATTCGTTTCGAATTTTTACTAACTTTAAAGTTCATATTGCAGGTTCGATCACAGAGAATGAAGGCGATTCGGGCGTCTCAGAATAAGGTAGACCACACCTCGGGACCCATTCCCTTCGCCTACCGAGCGAAGAGGCTGAAGGAAAAAGGGGATAAGGCCCTTATTCTAAATGCCTGGGCGGATGCTTATATGAAGAACGCTCCGGATAAAGCGGTAAGAGTTTATTAATTGTTTGTTGATTTGTTATTGTTTAGTATGATATTGAATTACTGATTAATTATTGGCTCTTATTGTTTATTTTCAGGATGCGATGAGGTCCGCAGCCAAGACTTCCATCGCCTCCTTTGAATCCTCGAATCCCACGCCGTCGCCCGTGGAAGACGGGTCGGACTCGATCCAGTCGGCATCGATCGTCCTCCCTCTCCAGACACAGATCGAGGTTCTTCAGGGGGAGGTCGGTGTTCGAAGAGGGACGATCATCCGCGGCATAGGGTCAGGGTACAGGAGGGACCCACAGACGAGGGGCGAAGCACGACCGGCATTTGCAAACGACAAGGATCTTCGGTCTACTGTCGAAATGCTGAGGGAAGACAACGAAGGACTCCGACAAAGAATGGCCGAGCAAGAAGAAGCGAGGTTGCAGACACAACGGGATATGGCTGACTTACAACGTCAGGTCCTCGAGCTTCTTCGACGAGATGCTTCCGGTGGTTCCTTTACTAACCAGCAGCCGTAGACGTTTGTTTTACATTATTTTTGTACTTGAACATTGAGTATTTTGTATATTTGAAACCTTATGTAAATACAACTTAAAATTTAATTACATTTTGAGAATTATATGTTTGTGAACTAGCGTATATTAGAATTATTTGTTTGGGATTACAGCTTGTGATATAAATCATAGGTTTTTGTGTTTAAAATGCAATTTTGGCTATAGGGATTGCTGTAATTCTAGCAATTTTGTTAATTATGGATTTTCACTTAGGCGACGTACATGGTTTAAGTACGTCGCATAGAAGGTATTTATAAGCGACAAACACAAAAAGGTATGTCTCCTTAGATGTACTTTTAGGCGACGAACACAGAATAGGTACGTCGCTTAAGATGTACCTTTAGGCGACGAACACAAAAAGGGTACGTCACCTTAACTATACCTTTAGGCGACAAACACAAAATGGGTACGTCACCTTAACTGTACCTTTAGACGACAAACACAAAATGGGTACGTCGCCTCAAATTCAACTTTATGCGACGAACAAGTGAGACTTAGGCGACAGGCAAACGTTCGAGGCCTAAATATCACTTAGGCGACGTATACATGTATGTCGCTTAAGAATCACTTAGGCGACGGACCTATGTACGTCGCTTAAGAATCACTTAGGCGACATACCTATAAAGGTGCGTCGCCTAAAGCATATGTCGCGTGACTTAGGCGACGGAGCTTAGGTGACACTAGGTTCGTCGCCCGAAGCTTAGGCGACGAACAAACTTTACTTAAGCGACGAACATTGTACGTCACCTAAACCCCTGCTGGACATAGTGATATTAATATTCATAATTTTGAAGAACTCAACAAACTTACCTTCTTCTTGGAAAGGTCATGAATCCCTCACATATTGAGCTGCAAAGCAAAATAGGAGCTATGCGAATCAGAAAATGTTATAAATGCGCCATAAGATGCATTACTTGAATGTGCAAAAAACATTGAAAAAGCATAAATCAAAGCATTATTTTCAATATATCTAATAAGTTAATTTTATAAACATTATACGTAAAGTTGATTTCTTATGTCTTTAAAAGGTACCGAATCAGGAGATAATTAACGCCGGAAATTAAGAATGGCATTAGATCTAGTCTCACTAATAACCTACAAAGATAATTACTAGTTGCAAAAAATCAAACTCTGAATAAATGTTGGAGTTAATGAATTGTATTAAAATTTACTACCTCTAATTATTTAACAAAAGTAAACAAGATGGGATGTTAGATTTGGAGACGGAAACATACGTTCACTGCTTCTAAATCAGTCAAATTCTTTATATTTTAAATGAAAAAAAAAAGGTGAGTGTATACTGAAAAGTAATCTCATACTAGAAATATTTGAATATATGCTGTTTTTTTTAATAAAAGAGGCGGTGTCCAGGCTAGCTTTTAGTTTTTTTATAAAACTAGGTGGTGTCCTGGGCAGCTTTTAGCACACCACAACTAATCCTCCCTAGTCAACTTTCGCGCACCTCAACTAATCCTCCTTTGCAGCATAGACAATTTTTGGGATCGCCACAGGATATTTTTGCAGCTGCTAGGATTCAACCTGGGGAACTCCCAATCGACCCCAGAGCTGAACACATAGCAGTAACCATTGGGCCAAGTGTGATGCATGTATGCTTAAAGTAATTTATCAATATAATAAAAGGAAAACCTCATATTTCATTAGAAATCATGCATTCATCCATATTACACTACTGGTGAAAAAAAATGTGGAAATTATGGTTATAGGGAAAAAAATGCTACGAAAAGTATTACATACTTAGTACCATTATTTAATAAGCAAAGGAATTCCTGTACAATAATATCCTACAAGAAGAGCGAAGTATTATTAAAAAGAATTACACAAGGAGAGGTAGAAAGAAACATAGAAGAATAGAGTAGGAGGAAAATGAGAGAGCGCGCTCTTAATTGCACAGCTAATCTCGCATTCTTGATTACACTGCTAATCTCCTCACATTATTTATATGCCCTAAGAGGGAGACGTAAAAAGAACTAACAATATGGCATAACTCAAACTTGAGCGCTGTCAGTAGCCGAAATATCAAGCAGACCCAGGTCCCTGACACTCTTCCTGCATTGGGAAAAATTGTTAATCCTTGGGATCTTCACTAATTTATTTACTTTCAAAAATTATCCCAAAAAACTGGGACTGTCTAGCAACACAACTTTTTTTTAATGTAAATTTCATGTTCCCATATATTCTTGCTTATCTGAAAATATAAACATTAAAAAAAATGTGTTGCTAGATAGTCCCAGTTTTTGGGATAATTTTTGAAAGTAAATAAATTAGTGAAGATCCCAAGGATTAACATTTTTTTTCCCGAAGTGACAGATTTGGGTCTGCTTCTGATATTTCGGCTACTAACAGTGCTCAGGTTTGAGTTATGCCATATTGTTAGTTCTTTTTACATCTCCCTCTTAGAGCATATAAATAATGTCTTTTTACATGTCCCTCTTAGAGCATATAAATAATGTGAGGAGATTAGCAGAGTAATCAAGAATGAGAGATTAGCCGTGTAATCAAGAGCGCGCTCTCTCGTTTTCCTCCTACTCTATTCTTCTATGTTTTTTTTTCTAACTCTCTTTGTGTAATTCTTTTTAATAATGCTTCGCTTTTCTTGTAGGATATTATTGTACAAGAATTCCTTCACTTATTAAATAATAGTACTAAGTGAGTAATACTTTCCATAGCTTTTTTCCCCCTATAACCATAATTTCCACCTTTTTTCCAACTTTTTTAGTAGTGTAATATGGATGAATGCATGATTTCTAATGAAATATGAGGTTTTTCTTTTATTATATTGATAAAACCTCAGTAGAAAATTACTCTAAGCATACATACATCACACTTGGCCCAACAGTTAGTGCTATGGGTTCAACTCTGCCAAAAATTGTCTATGCTGCAAAGAAGGATTAGTTGAGGTGTACGAAAGTTGACTAGGGAGGATTAGTTATGGTGTGCTAAAAGCTGGCCAGGATACCGCCTGATTTTATAAAAAAAAATCATATATTCAAGGGTAAATTACCAAAAAATACAATGTACTTTACCCATTTTTACAATTTGGGTAATATACAATTTTCTCAACATTAGAAACATTGTACTTTAATTTTCTCGACAATTTGGTTAATAATAACCCCCAAAATATTACCCAAAATGAAAAAATAAATAAATTACAATGTTTCTAATGTCGAGAAAATTGTATATTACCCAAATTGTAAAAACGGGTAAAGTACATTGTATTTTTTGGTAATTTACCCTATATTCAAATATTTCTAGTATGAGATTAGTTTTTAGTATACACTCACCTTTTTTTTTCATTTAAAATATAAAGAATTTGACTCCTTGATGATTAAACTAATTATCCTTTTTGTATTTGACAGGGAAGATTTAGAAGCAGTGAAGGTATGTTTCCGTCTCCAAACTAACATCCCATCTTGTTTACTTTTGTTAAATAATTAGAGGTAGTAAATTTTAATACAATTCAATAACGCCAACATTTATTTAGAGTTTGATTTTTGTAACTGGTTATTATCATCGTAGGTTATTAGTGAGACTAGATCTAATGCCATTCTTGATTTCCGGCGTCAATTATCTCCTGATTCGGAACCTTTTAAAGACGTAAGAAATTAACTTTATGTATAATGTTTATAAAATTAACTTATGATATATATTGAAAATAATGCTTTGATTTAAGCTTTTATAATGTTTTTTGCACATTCAAGTAATCCATCTTATGGCGCATTTATAACATTTTCTGATTCACATAGCTCCTATTTTTCTTTGCAGCTCAATGATGTGAAGGGGATGGGGGGGAAGAAGAAGGTAAGTTTGTTTAGTTCGAAATTATGAATATTAAATTCCATCTGGCCAAGCTAAGAATCTAAGAATCACTTTGACTTTTATATTTTTTAAGAGAACACCGACTTCAATCTTATATACGGTAAAGGACACGACTTACTACTTACTACTAGGTATAACTGTGGTTAAGAAGCACGAGCGACTCATTATTCGGGGACGACTCCATTCTTTTTTAGGGTGAAGAAGCACAAGCTCAAGGGAGCACCCGCCCCTCACGTTCAAGGCTTATGCGAAAGTGTATAAGAAAAAGGACCCTCAAACAGTGGTAAGATACTCTCTCTATATGTGATAACGATCCGACTTTCATTTAATAGTAGAGTTATTGGATTAATTGTTATTGGATTGTTATTTACAGGAGAAAATAAGAGCCAGGGTGAGGCTCTCGTAGAAAAATAGAGAGCCAAACACACCCGTGCGAGGAAGGCGAGGACGAAACAGCAATTACTCTCGCCCTTGCATCACAAGCGAGTGTTATTGAGCGAGAGATTGGTGTGACAAGAAGGATGACGGTTTTCGGCTTGGGAAGATCAGGCTAGAAGTTGCCTAAGGAGAGAGGTGGAGCGCGGGCATCTGCTTCTGAGTCAATCTTGGCGAAAAAGGTCAAGTCTTAGGAGGAGCAACTCAAGGCAGTGAACGAGCGTATTCACCAGCTTGAGGGACAATACGCAGTTATTCATGAGATGGTGAGGCAGCTTAAGGAGACCCGTGAGGCGACAACTGATTCGAATACCAGTCAAAGATGAACTTGTTTATTTAACAAAATTTGTACTTTCGTGACTTTTGTTATTAGACTTGTATTTTTTGTGAACAAGTTTTTAATATTGTAAGTGAACTACATTTAATGTTTGTATGTTGTTTGTGAATTATACACTTGTATTTGTGTTGGCTTTCTATGTGAACACTTGTTGTTGAAATCGTATTGGTTTGAATTACAAGTTTGGTTGTGGATTGGTTTGAATTGCAAGTTTATCTGTGAATTGGTTTGAATTGCAGGTTTGGCAAACCTTCAGGTTGCTAGAATTGCACATGCTTGTGGAATGGTACTTCTTCACTTAAGTGACTGACATAGCAATTGTCAGTCGCTTAAGTGGCCAGCTTAAGTGATTGACAAGGCTTTGTTAGTCTCTTAAGTGACCTAGTTTAAGAGACTGACAAAGCCTTGTCAATCGCTTAAGCTAGCCAAGCTTAAGAGACTGACAAAGTCATTGTTAGTTGTTTAAACTGGCCTAGCTTAAGCAACTGACAAAGCCATTGTTAGTCTCTTAAGCTAGGCAAGCTTAAGAGACTAACAAAGCCATTGTTATTAGCTTAAGTCGGCCTAACTTAAGCGACTAAGCTATTTCCTTTAGTCGCCTAAGCCTTAAACGACGAAGTTTGAGTCCTTGGCTTAAGAGTTTCCTAAGCGACGGACCTATATTTCTCAGTCGCTTAACTACAGCCACTAGGTTTATGCGACAAAACTTAAGCAACTGACAGTTAGTTGCTTAAGACTTAAGAGATAGAGAAGAGGTTTTAAGCGACTGTGCGAGTCACTCTCTTAAGACTTTTATCAGGTAATGTTGGAAGAGTTCAAGAAAGCTTTTTAAGAATGATCTTGTACTTAAAATAGTCTTAAGTCCATAGAAAGCTCTAGAGTGCATCGAAATATCTAGGAGACCTAGATTATTCTCTAAGAAACTATAAATAAATGTACTTGTAACCACTGTGTGATGCAAGAGAGTAACAGAGAAAAGTGAAGAAAAAAGAGAGTAAAATGCAAGAGAAAAAGTGTAAAAGTATTGAGTGAAAAGTGTAATTGTAATCCTCATTTGATAAGTTAATAGAAAGAAAATATTTTGTCACTCTTTTGAGCATGCTACACAAAAAACCCAACAGTGGTAACAGAGTGAAGATCATAATGACTACAAATTGCACAAACTTTGATTTCCAATTCTTGATGGTGAAAGCTATGATTTTGGAGCATACAAATGAAACTCTCTTCATCTCTCAAGAAATGTGGGAACTTGTAGACGATCGATATGATGTATTGGAATCCACAGCGGCACTACAAACATGGTCCCAAGCAAAGCAGGAGTATAAACAAAACAAGAAGAAAGATGCAAGAGCATTGCTTTTCATCCAACAAGGCATGAGCAAAGCAATGTATCCGAGAATTTTAGGAGCAAAGAAATCCAAGAATTTCAAGGAACACAAAAGGTAATCACTATCTATCAACTTCAATCTTTGTAGAAAGAATTTGATAATTTGTTGATGAAATGAAGTGAAATAATTCAAGCTTTCTTTTCTAGGGTCTCTGCTATAGTTAATCAAATTAGAAGTTATGGAGATACTATTGAAAATAAGAAGATTGTTTATAAAATACTAAGGAGTTTGCCTCCAAAGTTTGATCGCGTTGTAGCCGCAATATTTTGAAGAATCTGAAGATTTATCTAAGATGTATATAGTGAACTAAATGGTTCTCTTGAGGCACATGAAAAAAGAATTAATAAGTGTTGGGAAACTTCTTTCGAGCAAGCTTTTCAATCCAAATTGAGTTTCAATGAAAAAAGGGACATATAGTCTAATTTGGAAAATTCAAGAGGTGGCTGTTCAAAATGATTTTGGCAATGCTAAAAGCAAGGATATGAAGGAGGAAGAGGCAAATTTAACATTTCGTGGGGTAATGGCCTAGAGTGGGTAAAGTGCAAGAGAAAAAGTGCAATAGCCTTGAGTGAAAAGTGTAATTGTAATCCTCATTTGATAAGTTCATAAAAGAAAATACTTTGTGTCACTCTTTTGGTGCGCAAAAAACCCAACAAATCATTGGTACTATAACTGACTTTGACTCCTAAATAGATTGTTATTGGTACCATATCCGATCTGAAAGAGGGATTTAATTAAATAATAGCAACTGACAACTCAAAAAACCTGTGCATGAAAATGTGGTAGGTTCGTTGTGCTGCTACTGGCCCTGCTGGGTATATCTTCAGTATGCTGTGAAATACATTCCTTGGCCTTGTTCACCAGCTCCTGAAGTATGTGAAGCAAACGTAGGCAGCATCCCTCTTCCTACATTAGGAAAGAAAGTTATATATAATCATTGCTAGAGGATATGATGTTATACAATCTCTTTACAAATTTTGAATAAACTGAGTATATGATATCAAATTCTGGAATTTTTAAATTTTGACTCAAAAGTTTGATTTTTATAGGCCTTACTTAAACTATGAAAATGATTCAGACCTTTTTTTAGGAAACGAAACAATCCAATTATATTAAATCAGTAACAATTAAACACAAGCAACCAATCTGGGACAACAGAATCGCAGCATTCCAGAGTCCGTCATAATCATCTTTTGTTTCTTTCCAGCCCCGCATTTGTTTGTCTTAATTGAACACTCAGAAAACTAATGTTTTTAGCTCTAGAATCACAACCAGATGATGAAACTTTTGGTAGTGAACTAAGAATGCTGATTTTGGTAGATGCTTTAATGTTTCACCTTTATAGTGATTCCGTAACTAAAAATGTTAACATTATGAGTGTTGAACACATCTATGCTTGTGGGTAAGTAGAATGTTTTTCTTAAAATTGTGGACTACAAAAATTCTACCCAAATATCAGAAAAATAAATGCATAGACAAACTGCAACAAAAAACTTGTGCAAATATTGTAAAAGTGTAATGTTCAAACTTCAGAAGCTATTATTTCCAAATCAGACAAATGTTTAAAACATCAAAGCGGTAAAGCTCCAAAACAAATCTTGAATATTACCAAACTTGCACATTCAAGTCACTGTAGAGTTACCCTAAATTGTGTGAAGTGAAAAATTGGGATGGAAGTTATAAAATATATAGCATCAATGTGAAGTAGTCAGATATTGTTGGGAAGAAATTGAAGCCAAAAGGCAAAAGTGACGAAGAAAATACAAGTAGTGATCCAATACTCGAGTACCAACTATTATTAAAAACTTATTGTTCTTTGCAAATTTTAACACTGTATACATCAAAACAAAATAAAGGGACAATAGTCATTTTCATTCAGGCAGTATCGAATTGGTGGGAATCATTTTATGCCTTGGAATATGTTAATGATTTGGCGATGGAGCATTCTTAACTGTACACCAAGACCCCTGCTAAATTGTGGATTCACATCTGAAGCTAACATATAATCTTCTGTAAATAAATTTAGTAAAATTCGACTCTCATGCAATTTGGGTGCGTTGACCCTTTCAAAGAATCGAGAATCGGTATTTCATAGACTGTCACAAAAGTAGAGTTTGAGATATGATTGTTACAAATGACTTGTTCACTTTCGTCCATAAAGTTTAATTTGTGCCACACCCATCCGTAAAGTTTGATCCCGTAGTCGCTTTAGTCCAAAATCCAATGCTTCATTTGTTTCTTGGACAGAAAATGCCATGTGTCACTTTGATCTTCAGGCCATGTCTGTAAGCCATCCAAGAAACAAACAGTACATTGTATTTTGGACTAAACTAACAATGACATCAAACTTTACAGATGAGCACAGCACAAATTAAACTTCATGGACAAAGTGAAAAGGCGATCAAACTTCAAACTTCATGAGTGTAAAATATAAATAACTAATATTGTTAAAATGCGTCTACTAGTATTGCTTTAATTGTTTACAAAAGAAGGATTCCTCCAATTTCATTCTCCAGCTTTATGATTTCACCAAAACGAACACAGAAACAACCTAGTCGACTTGGATTTGTATTAAAGAAACAGGTTGGACTTGACCTGGCATGCGGAGCTTGTTTACCAAAAGCGGTTTGGCACAATGTGACCTAATTCGTGCGACACTTAGGTACGCAATACTGGTACAGATACGGAGTAAATTACGTAGCTTGGTACGCGATATGATGGGGAGAGTAGGCTTAGGTGGAATGCTATTTTGGGTGGCGGTTCATTCAACAACTATACTCATACTAAGGTCATTTTCAATGCAAATATGTAACTATTACAATGGAATCATGATATTCTGAAATAGTAACTATATTTATGTCTATATATGAAACACTTATGAACTAAAAATATGAATGAATTGACACTGATTTTTACCATCTAATTATCATATTTTTTATGTGATACTGATCAAATGTACAATGTGCTCACTATACTTGAAAAATTATTTTTAGCATCCTAATTATAAATTTGATTTTTGTCCTTAATTATGATGCTTTTAGGGTTAAAAAAATTATGATGGTCGTCCCATGATACTCTTATCTTTTAATTGTAATTTTTATTTGCTTATCTTGCTAGACGCCACGGATAATAGCATAAGAACTAGGCTATAAAGAGAGATTCTATCACTTTAGTAAAAATAAGGGATTCCCATTATTTTTTGGAATTTTGTAGAGATAATTTATATTATGAATAGACCAGCTCCACCAAATTTCATTAAAAAATTCAACATAAAAGTAGGTGAAATGATTATCAAAAATTTCAACGGTAAAAAGTGCACATATGTAACGCCCCGAATCCCACACCCCGGGGTAGCGGGGACGCTACGGTATCTGCCTATATGGCGGATATAAATTTGGATAATGGACGCACAAGACCAACTAAAATTCCTTAAATATAAATCTGAAAATTATGACGCATATGATACAAATTGTAGACCAAATCACAAACCATTATCAAACTCATTAAATATAAATAAAAGTCATATATACATAAAACCATAAGTTCTCCACAAAATATTCTTCACTAATATTACATAACCGCAACATATAATTAATAAAACTCAAAAGAAACAAACCAAAGTCTTCTACATGAAGACTACACAAGGTCTAGTTGGTATCAAGAATCTACTCTATCGCATGGAACCTCATCTTTTCCCCATTTCCCGTGTCATCTACTACACGATCAGATTTTGTACCTGTGGAGGGAAAACGTGAGCTAAAAAGCCCAATGGAAACAAGAGTGCAAAATGAAACTAAGAATTGAACTATTAAAATTGTAAACAAGCCTAATAAATGAGGCTCCAAAGTATAATGGAATTTAACAAAGAAAATAATCACACCTCATTAAACTCATATAAAAATCATAAACAATGTTGGCACTTTGTTAAGGAATACATAAATCATAAAGTCGACACATTTAATTTTGTTGTGTTGAGGATAAGTAACCGAATATAAATTTCGGATAAACTAGTAACACATACATAATGAATGGTTACTCCGTAAATGCTAATGTGGTGGTCCCCATTCCGGGGGCTCCTCACCCCGTGGCGGTGGCACCTCTTCTTTGCTTCCGTGTACGGTTTCCGGTCTTTTCATCCGAGGGGCTCTCCGTCCCAACTTACAAACCAACCACAAACACAAGCACAAGTACAATATCCATACAATACACAATTTACATTAAATGTGTCTTTAAACCAAGTTTAAGTACCGACACTAAAGGAAATTATACCAATAATTTTTAAAGTAAACTTATTCAATTATACCAATAATTTATGGGCAAGGTATACTATGACGAATTCACTGTTCATCATCATCAAAACTTGACTTTAAAACCCATATAACAATCAAACTTGCAAATTCATATATCAAATACCATCATCACAACTTCATAGTTCAATTAATAGCAATTTAAAAAATCATCTCTTCTCTAAAATAGCAAATCTAAGATTCATATGGGTGGAACTCAAAATTAACAATCTAGAGTATAAAACATGTAAATTAGAGTAGAGAAGAGAAGTTTACTCATGTTCCCACCTCAAATAAAGGATTGATGAAGAATTAAAGTAGTTGAGTATGAAGAGCTTGAAGGATCCTTGGATGAATTGAATGATTCAAAGGAGGAGGATGATGAAATCTTGTTGATGATGTTGCTAGCTTGTGATTTCTAGTAGTAGAATGGATTTAGTGGCTTAATTTGTGATGAATCAAGGTTTTAGGATGAGGGAAATAGAGAGAAGTGCTCTGTTTTCGTGGGTTTGGAGAAGGAGAAAATGAGAAGAGTGTAGAAGAGAAGAGTATAAGTGGAATAAAAAGAAAATCACCAAAATGTCCCTGTTTTCGCGTCACTGTGCGTTACCAGTAGCTTCGGAGCTAATTTTAGGCTACTAAATGTCCGAACTGGAAAATTTTCAGTAGGAAGAAGTTTTAGCTCTTCGAGTCTTCTTTCTAACGATATAAAGAACGCCAAAATTGGAGTTCTGAACGAAAAGATATGATCAAAATGGTAACACTGCACAATTGTCTAAAATATTTTTATTTCTCCATAATTTGTAGGCTAAACATGTAGGTATCTAGAATAGGTTAAATGTGTCCGAACAAGGAGTAAGATGAATAAAATAAAGAGAATTACAATAAAGAGTGTAAAAAAAAATGGGAACACGGTAATCAAACCCGAACATAATTATCAATAAATATAATCTCAAATCATATCCAACTAATGAAATTTGTATGACAAATATCAAAATAAAAAATATGAAACTCATATAAAAGTATTAAACAAGGATGCTCATGCTCAAAAGCAAATGCAAATGCTACGGGTATTACAACATATATATCAATTTTTCAATACACTAACTTATAGGTTGATTTTTGTTATGAAATTTGGTGGAGGTGATCTACTTACTATATAGATCATCTCTACAAAATTTCAAAAAAATAAATTCATCTATTTACCCATCCAAATAGACCTTTAGCTAAAATGAGGATCTTTCTTTATAACCTAACTAATAGTATAATACCTAATTTTTATATAAAAAAGAAGGGTTTGTAACTGTTGATGTAAGATTTATTTGGACTACACAATCGTCTCACTTACTCTAATTTTTTACCAAAACATTGTTGAAAGTCTGTCTTCCATATGCATCACTTGAATGAATAAGGGGTATTATTTGAAGTTTCAGTCTATTTTTTTGTTGGCTAACATCTTTTAATTTTTGACTAACAGATCTGTGAATTTAAACCCCGAAAATTCCAAAAGACTAACAGATCTGTGAATTTTAAACCCCGAAAATTCCAAAAATAAAAACTCCATGCTCCAAAATCAATAAACTAAAAACTATGGATCTCAAAGTCCAAATAACCCTACAAATTCAAAGAAGCGTGCTTTGTTAACCTAAGGATCCAGAGCAATTATTGCATTGAGAAGTTGTACTTTATACTTCTCATCTTGTACATTGGTTTGATAATAACCATAATTGCTTCGGCAATATTGCTACCATAAAATAACTATGTTTTATGCAGAAACTACTACCTTTACTTCCGGAGACGGAGATGGAGACGGAGCCGGATGCCTAACCCACGAAGAGGTGGGGGTGACCGTAATGTACTTCGGCCACGGCCGTGGCTACCACTGCTTCCAAGATCTTCAAACATTCACGATTTTAGAGAGAAAAACAAAAGTTCACTAGATCGAATGTAGAAAACAGAGAGGGAGAGAGAGTGAAGAGACGAGGGAGAAGGAGGTTATTGTAGAGAGAGAAAGTAAAGAGGGGGTGTATTGGATTTAGAATCTATAAGATTTTTATGGACTTTTAAAGTTCATGGGTATTCAATTGAGATTTTAAAAAGTCTTTTAAAATCTTTATGTATTCAATTAAGATTTTAAAAAATCCGTCTAAATCTTATGGTATTCAAAAGTCTAATGACTTAGTAGGATTTTAATTAGTGGTGGATTTTGGTGGATTGTAAAGCCTTTTTTATACATAAAAATCCATCTTGAAATCTTCTCACTTACCCAGAGATTTCAGATGGATTTCTAATTCATTTAAGAACTTTACTCAACATTCTCTCTCTCCCCCCTCCCCCTCTCTCTCAAAATCCAAATTTCTTATTATGTGATGAATGCATTATAATTTTTTCGCCATCCTTATAAAGTCTTTATTCTATCTTTTACTAATGTGGTTATCACGCATTAATATAATTTCAAATGGTTAGACCGCTAATTATCGTTCAAATTTTTAAAAACAATTCATGTCAATTTCATTAAAAAATACTAGTGGGGTGAGAAGTCTAATTTTGTACGTGCAGTATAAATTTTTATAATATATTTCGTTACTTGTCTTTACATTTTTGATAATGTTACTTTAAACTCGTAATTAATTTATTTTATTGTTTGTCTTTTGTCTTTTTATTTTTTATTTTTTAGTGAACTTATTAAAATCTGCAGAAATCCATGAACTTATTGAAATCTGAAGAAATTCATGGACTTATTAAAATCTGCAGAAATTCAAAAGAATCCATGCATTAAAATCTGTTAAACTCTATAAGGATTTGAAACAATCCATAGACTTATCAGAATCCACGGATTTTAAAAAGTCGGTTAGAATCTTTTAAAATCTGAATTGAATACACCCCCCTAAATGATCGAGTTAATAGTGATAGAGGAGGTGAGTAATGCTACCATTTCTTCTTGGTGAAAATTGAAGTCACAACTCCCAAAAAGTTTTTTGCTGACAGATTGCGAGTTGTGTTTTTAATTTTTCTCTCTGTTTTTCTCTTCTCTTGCATGAAAATGGAAAGGAGGTACACGCTGCACACGCTTTCCTTATATATTTGATTTATTTCACCTTTACAGCCTGTACTCTGCACTCATAGAGGGGAAATATATATGAATTAAAGTATTACTTTTCATTATTGAATTTAATTTAGAATATTCTAAAATAGTTCATAAAACTTAAATATTCTAAAATAGTTCATAAGACTTAAAAAAATTCGTGTAGGACTTGTGAGGAAATTGCTTTGTTTGGATTTCAGGGAAAAAAATTTGGTTGGCTCCATTAGTGTTAGTACCTTCAAATTGCAGAATTAGAGAAGAGAAGAGAGAAATTGAAGAGATCGATTAGATAAAGAATTAGGATAACTACCTAGAGATGCTGATTATGCAGCACCACGTCAAAGAGTAAAGCGAGGAAGTGAGTTAATTTAATTGGTAAGATACTCGCTCGAATTTAGAAGAGTTCGTGAATTTGAATCTCATTCGAAGTAAAGGGATTTTCGTTATTACTGTAATAAAAAAAAATATAATTGGACTTTTCTTTTGAAAAAAATTAAAAGTAAGAAGAGATAAATATTTTTCATGTAACAGCTGTCCTTAAACTAACGTTCGTATTTGACACTAGTCATTTGTATTGGGAGAAATTAGAGAGATAATTTTACATGTACTAATTCAAATAATTAAATAAATATTTTTGTTTTTCAGTTGACGTGTCATAAAATATATTGGTTAGTGTTTTAATTAAGTAAATATTTTGACCAATACACTTTTTGATACCTCATTTGAACTATTAATTAATTAATTTAATTATTTAAGTTAGTACATATATCTTTATTTAATTGTAGGGATTGTGAGAACCTAATGGGGTTGCAAATTACAAGTTTATGATGTCGCAAATTAAAATTAAATCTTTATTTTTACATAATTAATTGAGAAAATTCAAAATATGACATATTTTGTTTTCAACGTTTTATTATGATTAAATTAGTTTATGCATAGTTTCAAAAAAAATAGTTTATCTGTGCATTAATTTTTTTAATTTTTTTTTTAATATAAGCGACATTCTGATACACCTAGAAGTGGATCATGGGAGACGGGAAAGGGAAATGGGTTCCGTGGATCAAATGTGTCTGAGGGATGGGGAAACCCACCTCAATTTTCTCTATTCTGGCACCCAGGTGTAAATTTGTTTATTATTCAAAAATGTGAAAATCATGCATGTAGTTTTAATTAGACAATGACTATAAAATAAAATATAATTTTGAGGATAAATTTTCAATAAATTCCTTCAACTATTTTGGATTAATTTATTCGTACTTACAAATTTTATAAAAAAAAGTAATAAAATATTTTTGCCTCTCCTCCTGTGTGATGTTCACTCTTTCAATTAATGTCATCCTTTTTATTGCTTTATATATATATATATATATATATATATATATTAGGGAATTCTTGTGCCATCCGGCACGATGAAATAAAGAAGATCTGATAATATAATAAAAATGAGCAATGTGTGTCGAATCTAAATTAATAAATATCAATCAGTCTATTTTAAGCATATTGTCTAGACCCGATTGGACGGACATTAATTTTTTAAAGAATCTTTTAATTATATTTTTTTGATCTTGGCAAAATAAGTTTTTAACAAATTAAATCGAAGGCCAGATGTGAAAATAATCTAACCACGTATGTTCGTATGATTTGAAAATAGTTCAAAAATTGGGATGATGTAGCATGAACACATGTAAAAACAAAAGACTGAGATGGCCAATAATGTACGAATACATAAATACGTCCTTAAATGTTACTCAATAATTTTCTTTATTTTTTTTACATAATTTTATAATAATGATGGATCTTGTTTAATTGATCTTGATTAGTAGATTTTAAATATTATATTTTTTTATTTTAAGTTATGAAATTTTTAATATAGACAAAATTATTTATGTGTGAAAATTTATTGTGTGTATATTATTGGTGTAAGTGTTTTAACTTTGATGCGACATCTTGTTGTGTGTATAAAACTCATCCAATGGTGTATAACTAATCCACACAATAACATTTGTATTTTTAATTATTAGATTCTTATATTTTTTTTGAGAAAATTTTGGTTAATATGGTGTTATATATATATATATATATGTGCGTGTGTGTGTGTGAATAAAATAAAAATAAAGCTAAAAGTGGTTTATCCGTTTAATTTTGGACATCAGTTATTTAGAAAATTTCTATCATTGCCCTTTGGAAGTTATTTCATTTTTTTTCAGTATAATACCTTTTAATTAAAGAACCAAGGAACTACTTTTGAGCGGGTAAAATATTAAAAATTTTGATGAAATTTGGTAGGGGTGATCTCCATAATGAGTAGATCAAATCCACCAAATTTTATTAAAAAATTCAATCAGGTTGTGGGCGAACTAAAGATTGATATATATATATATATATATGTGTGTGTGTGTGTGTGTATGCTTGCATTTCGACCGTTGAAATTTTAGACTTTTAGACTCCGTTTGATTGCAAAGATGGAAAAGGAAAATAAATTTAGCTAGTTCATGTGAAAAGATAGAAAAATAAGGTGAGAGATGTTACTCATTTTATGAGTATATATCCTCCATCCTTCAATGTTTTTGGTGGAAAATTTTTACTCACCACCAAGCAACGAAAATTTCTTCATGGAAAAACTTAAAAATCAAGAGAATATCACCTCTATCACTCAACTTATTTTCCATCTTTTCACCAAACTAACTAAATTTATTTTCCTTTTCCACCTTGTAATCAAACGGAGCCTTAGATCACCTACTTCCTTGTTGAATTTTCTTGATGAAATTTGGTGGACATGATCAATTACGGAGATCATCCCCCACCAAATTTTATCAAAAAATTCAATTATATACTCCCTTAAAAAGGGAAGTTCATTCCTTAATTAAAAGAATGAAACATTTTTTGGAACTTGACTATACTAAACTAATGTAACTAAAAGGAGACAGAATCCGCTCCATATACCAGTTTTCTATTTTATTTTCTCATTTGCACTTATGGAAGTAATTTTATTTTGTTTTTCTAAACTTGAACTCCTTTAATTTTGTAAAGAGATAATACTAGTGGCAGTGTAGTCCATATTATTTTTTAAAAAATGTAATATTAGCATTAAGTTTAATTAGGAAAAAGTTCATATTAGCATTAAAATTTTCAGCTACTTGAATTTTTCTTTTAATTAGTTTTAAAAAGTAGTGTGGGTGCTAATGCTATTTTGGCAATACACCCTCCTTTTGTGTATGTGTTTGTATTAGCTCAAAGGTAATAACTATAGAATATTACAAGTTACCAACTGTAATACCCCCATTTATTAATCTTATGTTAATCACGTTTCTAAATCGCGCTTAAGGCTAATCTTTGCTTCAAGCCATAATTTTTTATTCAGGATGTATTTTGATGTGTTAGATACTTTTTGTAAGTCACGTTAGTCATATCACACATGTGTATAGGCTTGAAACACACTTCAGGTAGCCGTAGCCAAGTTTGGTGCATTAACAGCTAGAATTGGAGTTTTTGGGTTTCGAAATCTCTTTGCCCGATTCTGATATGAACCACAATCATATTCCTATCCAATAGATGAATCATCAACCCTTGACGTTGAAAACACAAGAACTTTATAACCACACAAAACTGATGGAGGTGAAACCTCAACCCAATCCTTCAAACAAGAATTGAACATTGGTATAATCGTAAACCACACAATCAATCGATGGATTAATTGATTGTTAAGTCAAAGAACAACAAGAATCTTATTCTGGCTATTCAATATGTTCTTAGAACTCAGGAGGTGAAAACACTCAATTTCAAATTATTCAAAAGGCTGCCCTAAAACAATAGAATTATCTCTTTTAAATAGGAGAAGAATAAACAAACCCTAAAAAAATGAAAATAACAATACAAGCCCAATTCAAAAATAATAAAATGATGAATACTCTAAATAAGCCCAAAAAACACTTTTAGCAAGCCCATAACTCTAAATACTAATTACCCATAATCCTTGGGCACTAAATAATGCAAAATAAAATAATAAAACACCATCATTATTTTACATCTTTTGGCTAAGCATTATTCTCCGTTCTCATCCTTCATTTCCTTGAATGCTTCTCCAAGCGCCAGCTTTATTCTTCAGCTATTAGAACATGGTCATGAGTGCATCCTTCATCTTCCTTGCTCTAGCTCGAGTGATTGGACCACTTGGAACCTGGATGGGATCTGTATAGTCTTCACTCTATGATCCAGCTCCAGTGCTATCCTTAGACTCATCATTCCCCTCCTTTCAAAAAGGAATTGTCCTCAATTCATCACCTGCATTAAACGGACTTAGATCAGCAACATTAAATATAGCACTCACATTATAAACAATAATGACTCATAATCCTTGGGCTTTAAACAATGCAAAATAAAATAATAAAACGCCATCATTATTCTACATCTTCTCGGCTAAGCATTATTCTCCATTCTCGTCCTCCATTTCCTTAAATGCTTCTCCAAGCGCCAGCTTTATTCATCAACTCTTGGACCATGGTCATGAGTGCATCCTTCATCTTCCTTGCTATGGCTCGGGTGATTGGACCACTTGGAATCCAAATGGGATCTGTATAGTCTTCACTCCATGATCCAACTCCAATGCTATCCTTGTACTCATCAGGTTCGGAAACTTAAATGTTGTATTGTTACCTATATTCCCTTGTCATTTACACCTCCTTATATTCCTCTTGTATACCCCAAGATTTTACTAAAGCATTGGATCAAGTTCAGAAGAACTAACACAAATCTAACCAGCCCAATTGTTCGTTCTTTAAAGTTCCAACACTACTTTTGGTTTTTTTTCTTTTTATCATAACTTCTTCATTCAATGTCCAAATGGGCCCTGTTTGCACTATTAGAAAGGTCATTCAATTATCTACAATTTTCGTGTTCTGGCTGAAACCCAATTTTCACTCCTCGATGGTCAAAAATGGGTAACAAATGTCATGCCTAATGCATGATCAATCGTGGCTATCCAATACACTCATTTTCCAAACCATGATCAATCATGGTTATTTTTTACCACCTTTGACCTGGTTTTTCTACCATTTACATGCCACACATTTTAACATACATAAACAACTCTACTAGATAGTTCTCAAGAGAGATGAGATTCTTGAGAGATTTTTGTGGATTCTCATCTTGGTTCCATATTTGGAGCTAGATTATCACAATTAACCATCTCCCTCATCATTCCACCATTAGAGCTTAGCTTGGAGAGGAGAAGTCTAGCAATCTTCCTCCGTCTTTTGGGCTTCAAATCTTGTGGATTATCTTCAATTAAGGTGGGAACAATATTATTAAACTTGATATTACAACTATTGCTTGTTGCATTAGTGATTTCAACAAATTTGGGAATTTTTCTTAAAACACTATGGTGTGTTGATTGCATGTGTAACACCTTGTGTTTATTTTATCTGTTAATTTTCCTTCCTAAACTTTATTTATTGGATAACGTCGCTTTAACTAGTATTTTAGTTCCGAGTGAAATTTTGCGATTTTGACACCTCAAACAGGTTTCAATAGCTTAATTACTTCTGCATGAATGATTGTTTTGCTATTTTGAATTTGGTTTTGGGCAATTTTTATAAGCCTAACACTTCCCGCAAGTCATATTAATCATATTACATATGTGGGCATGATTGAAATGCATTTCAGATAGTCGTGGTTGGATTTGGTCGGCTAACCGTGATAATTGAGTTCGTTGTTGATCAATGCTTTAGGTTTGTTATGTTATTTTGCCAAATTTTGATTCTGAAAAAGATTTTCCTCAAAAAATTAACAAATAAAGGCACCATGGTATCCACCTTGATCGCTTCTATATTATCCTTTTACTAAGGCTTGCATGAGCTACATTGAATAAATAATAAAAATTAAATATATGTTCCATTCTATAAGAACTTAGTTCTCGAAGGTCCCCAACGGAATCGCCACTATGAGAATTTGATCTTTCAACCTAGATTCTTGTATACAAGTGTTTTAATGGTTTCCTCGGAAAAACGTGCTTTCAAAGTCGCCAGTTGTGAGAATCTGAATCTTTTGACACTGATTCTTGTTTTGAAAGTTATTTTGGGATTTTCTTGAAAAAATGTGTCTTTAGAGTTGTTAGTTTGTTTTATAAGAAAAAAAATGAATTGTATAAAAATAATCCGAAAACATATTGTCTTTGACAGTTAAACCAGAGATAACTTGAAAACTACTTCGTTAGGGTTCAGAAACTATGTTACGAATTGGGAAGGTGTTAGGTGCCCAATCCGCCCTTCCAACCTCTTAATTGAACATTTATTCAATTCCTATTTAGATATCTTACAAGTAATTCTAGGTATTTTTTAAAATAGTCCTTCTAGATAATTTAGTTTAAAATGTTATTTAGAAAATCATACTCGAGCTTATAAGTGCGCCTACGTATTCATTCATAAAATGAAATCAGAGTCTCGTAGTTCTCCTAAAAATTGTTTTTTGTGGATTTTTCTTTTGAAAATGTGTGAAAATATATTTTAGTTTTCTTGTAAAACTTATAAAGGACTTATTTTGAAAATTCATAGATTTATTTGCAAATTATCCAATTTATATATTAAAACTTGTATTTAAAATTTCTATTTGGAAAATAGCAGTTTGGGATTGTACCTTTAGCGTTTGTAAACCAATAAAACTCTATTCACTAAAAATGTTCTAAAACTTTCCCTATACATCTAAAGCTAATGCTTACTTGATGATCCTGAAATGAGACCCAAAGGTCTTATTTATAGGAAAAAAACTTGCTCAAAACACGTAACAAACAAGGTTGGAGAAGGAGGTTGCAAGGCATGTGGTAGGGTACTGTAGTAGGGTGTCGCAACAGGGACATACGGCACCCTCCCTAAAAAAATCAAAAAATCCCCAAAATTCCTCATATGAACTTTTGTATGCACATTAAGTCCTTAGAATAAAATAATAATAATAATAATAATAATAATAATAATAATAATAATAATAATAATAATAATAATAAATAATAATAATAATGTTGTTTTTAGAAAATATGAGTTTATATGATGATCACAAATTAGGATGTCTACAGAATAACAATCAATCTAAGATTTTGAAGTTCATACTTTGAATATATTTGATGGGTTAAACACATGCTTTTTGTACATTTTGTCGTTTTTGCCCATTTATCGGACTACACTTCCGCTGCAGATTCTTACGCCCAAACAATATTTTATTTCAACACTTTCTCACTTCTAAAGGGTCCAATAACGACTATTAATCTAAGTTTTTGAAATCCAAATTCTGAACATATATGATGCGATGAACATGTTTTTTTTTTCATTTTGTCATTTTCACTCATTTCTCGGTCTACACTTCTGCTG
Source organism: Lonicera japonica (assembly GCA_021464415.1). NCBI lineage: Eukaryota > Viridiplantae > Streptophyta > Magnoliopsida > Dipsacales > Caprifoliaceae > Lonicera > Lonicera japonica. The sequence continues at coordinate 101,846 of JAKCWG010000333.1, forward strand.
CAGATGCTTACACCTAAACAATATTTTTTTTCGAGACTTTTTCCCTTATTAAGTGTCCAATTTTAATGATAATCAATCGGATATTTCAAAGTTCACACTTTGAACACAGTGGTGCAGCCAGCAATTGCTGGCCGAGGGTGCGCAATTTTTGGCCAGAGAAGGAACTTGTTCCTATTTTGCTATAATACTTCTTCATTCTAAAATCAGCGCTATAAATTCAACATTTATTAAATTAATAACCAATTGCATATCACAACATTCATATTAGTACTATTCGTGTAATGGTCGTTATGTGTATTAAATTAATAACCAATTGCTATAATACTCAATTAAGTGTATTTCAATTCTCCAAATGCCCTTCCACTTTTATTTCTTACAATTATATACCCTCAACTATAAATTTATGCATACAAGTCCCTATATTTTTTATTTTAAAAAAAAAATTTGCAGAAATCGTCGGGGGCGCGCGCCCACCCCTCCCCATAGTGTGGCTACGCCCATGTCTGAACATATATGTTGGATAAATATGTGCTTTTTGACCATTTTTTCTTTTTCGCCCATTTTTCAATCTACATTTTATCTACAAATTCTTACGCCTTAAATGTATTTTTACAGTAGTTTTCTCCCAACTAGAGTGTCCGTTTTGAATGACAATTAATCAAAGATTTTGAAATCCAAATTATGAGCGTATGTGATGATTTAATCACGAACTTTTTATCCATTTATTTGTTTTCGCCCATTTCTCGGTCTACACTTTTGTTTCATATTATTAGGCCTAAAAAGGATTTTTTTTCGTGCAACAAAAAATAATAAGAATTTAACTTTATTTTTATCAATTAAAATAGACATCCAATAAGAAGAATTTATTTAACATTGAAGCATTAAATCGATAGAGTCAGCTGGCATAAATTAAATAAACAGAAAATAATAAAGTTAAAGTAAACTTACTTGGCATTAATTTAATTGAATAAAATAAACTTCAAATCTTGAAATCTTCAATAAAGCAAAAGGTAAATAAAAATAATTAAAGAAAAAAAAAGTGAGATGAAGAAGAGAGAAAGAGATTGCTCAGCTGTTGTGCATTTCAATGTATAAATTGGCATGATAAATTATATAAATTTCTTGGTATATCAGTTTTCTCCCTAATAAAGTGTCTGTTTTGAATAACAATCCGTCTAAGATTTTGAAATTCAAATTCTTAACATATATGATGGGTTAAACATGTGTTTCTTTTGTTCTTTTTGTCGTTTTCGATCATTTATCGGTTTACACTTTCGCTATAGATACTTATGCCCAAAAAATATTTTTTCATGGCTTTCTCCATACTAGAGCATCTATTTTAAATGACAATCAGCCTAAGATTTTGAAATCCAAATTCTAAAATATATGATGGGTTAAAGACGTACATTTTCCAATTTGTCGTTTTCGCCCATTTCTTAGTCTATACTTCAGCTGCAGATTCTTATGCCCAAAATGCATTTTTTTTTGTGGTTTCCTCCCTACTAGAGTGTCTGTTTTGAATGATAATCAGTCTAAAATTTTAGAATCTAAATTATGAATGCATGTGATGGGTTAAACATGTATTTTTTTTGTCCATTTTATCGTTTTCGCCCATTTCTTAGTCTACATTTTCGCTGGAACGCCCAAAAAGTTTTTTTATGTGGATTTCACCCTATGAAAGTGTCTGTTTTGAATGACAATCATTCTATGTTTCAAAATTCAAATTCTAAACTTTTAAGGACAAAAGCCACCGCGCTAATGAAATCTGGAAGCATACACGGTTTCTGATTGGTTTATGGACTAAAGCTTTGAACATTTTTTATGATGTTAAGTTTGTTTAGTTTTGATTGTGCTAGTTTTATGGTTGGATATGTGGGTTAGAGTTTAGTTTTTTGTAACCTTTCCACAGGCAAAGGAATTACTTTCTTTTGTGGCTAATAGTTCTAGTGAATGTCTTATCCATTGCTTATTAGCACTGTTTGTTTTGTAGTTCCTTTTCCTTTTTAATAAAAGTTTTGTTTTCTATCAAAAAAAAAAACGTGCTTTATAACCATTTTATCTTTTTCGCCTATTTCTCGATCTACATTGCTGCTGCAAATTCTTACATCCAAATAGTTTTTTATACGAGCCTTGTTCCTTTTCAAAGGGTCCTTTTTGTTGAAAATCAATCTAAGTTCCGAATTATGAATGCCTGTGATGAGTTAAACACATGTTTTTTATCCATTTTGTCGTTTTCCTTCTATTTTCACATCCATCGCATATTCTTATTCCCAAAAAGTAATTTTTTTTCAATGACTTTCTTTGTACTAAAGTGCTTGTTTTGAATGACAATCATTCTAAGAATTTGAAATTCGAATTCTAAAAGTATATGATGGGTTAAAGACGAGCTTTTTGTCCATTTTATCATTTTCGCTCACCTATCAGTCTACACTTTGCTACAGATTCTTATACCCAAACAATATAGTTTCGGGAGCCTTCTCCCTTGTAAATGGTCCATTTTGAAGGACAATCAATTTAAGATTTCAAAATTTGAAATCTGAAATCTGAACGTATATGATAGGTAAAACACTTTTTTTAGTCTATTTTATTGTTTTCACTCATTTCTTGATCTACACTTTTGCGTTAGATTCTTACGCCCAAACATTTTTATTTATGGGGTCATCTCCCTTCAAAAGGGTTCATTTTGAATGACAATTACTCTAAGATTTCAAAATTCGAGTTCTGAAAATATATGATGGATTCAAGACCAGCTTTTTGTCCATTTTGCCATTTTCGCTCATCTATCAGTCTACACTTTGCTACAGATTCTTATACCCAAACAATATTTTTTTCCGAAGCTTTGTCCTTTCTAAATGGTCCATTTTGAAAGAATCAATCTAAGATTTCAAAATCCAAACTCTAAACGTATATGATAAGTTAAACACGGTTTTTTTTTTCTTTTGTCTATTTTTTGTTTTCGCTCACTTCTCGATCTACACTTCTGCTTTAGATTCTTATGCCCAATCATTTTTATTTCTGGGGCTTTCTCCCTTCTAAAATGTCAATTTTGAATGCTAATTAATTTAAGATTCTAAAATCCGTACTCTGAATATATATGATGGGTTAAATACGTGCTTTTTGTCCATTTTTTCATTTTCGCCCATTTATCGGACTACACTATTGCTGCAGATTTTTATGCCCAAAAAGGTTTTTTTCCCGTGGCATTATCCCTACTAGTGTCCATTTTAAATGACAATCAGTCTAAAATTTTGAAATCCAATTTTGAATGTATATGATGGGTTCAACAAGTGTTTTTGGGTCCATTTTGTCGTTATCGCCCATTTCTCGATCTACTTCTACAACAAATTCTTATGCCCAAACATTAGTTTTTTTTTAGGGACTTTATCCCTTCTATAGGGTCCAATTTGAACAATCAATCAAAGATTTCAAAATCTGAACTCTAAACATATATAATGGATAAACACATTTTTTTTGACCATTTTCGCCCGTTTCTCGGTCCAAAACTTTTGCTGCAAATTCTTACACCCTAAATGTATTTTTACCGTTGTTTTCTCTCTACCAGAATGTCTATTTTGAATGACAATTAATCAAAGATTTTGAAATCCAAATTATATATGGATGTATAAAGTGGGTTAATCTCGTGCTTTTTGTCCATTTTTCATTTTCACCCATTTATGGGTCTACATTTCCATTGCAAATTCTTATGCCCATAAATGATTTTTTTTTTCATGGTTTTCTTAGTAATAAAATGTACATTTTGAATGACAATCGGTCTAAGATTTGAAAGTTGAAGTCTAAATGTATATGTTAGGTTTAACCATGTGTTTTTTGTCCTTTTTGTCGTTTTCGACCATTTATCAGTTTATACTTTTGCTATAGATACTTACGCTCAAAAAATGTTTATCCTGTGACTTTCTCCTTACTAGAGTGTCTATTTTGAATGACACTAAGTCTAAAATTTTGAATTCCAAATTATAAACGTATATGATTGGTTAGACATGTGTTTTTTGTCTAATTTGTCGTTTTCGCCCATTTCTCAGTTTACACTTCTACTACAGATTCTTACACTCAAAAAGTATTTTTTCCGTAGCTTTCTCCCTACTAGAGTGTCCTTTTTGATTGACAATCAGTATAAAATTTCGAATTTTGAATGTGATGGGTTAAGCACATGTTTTTTTGTCCATTTTGTGGTTTTCACCCATTTCTCGGTCTACATAGGATGGCAACGGGTCGAGTTTGGGGCGGGTTTGGCCAAATCCTAACCTAACCCGCATATAAACGCGGTCGACCCGAACTCGACTTGACCCGGTGCAGGTTTTTATTTTTCAAAACCCGAACCCACCCCGAATAATGTATTCATAAACCCATGCTTGCCCCACCCCTCCCCATCTTGACCCGCCCCTCGACCCGTAGTAACTATACAATATTATAAAAATATTTAAGAAAAAAAATGCTATATCAGGGGTGGGTCAAACGTATTAGTCTAGTACTGTATCTCATAAACACACCAAAGCCTCCCCTTCCCAATACGCACCCAGATGGATGCCCAAACCTGTTGATACAATGCATTTTACCACCACTAAATGAATTAAATGTTGCATTCACTACAACCAAATCACGCAATCACTACGTGACCAGCAAGGGTGCAGAAAAGTTCGGTAACTTTTTGTCTTTAATCAAACCCTATGCTATGGGTTGGACTACAGGTAATAGCGAACACGTGCTTTAAAATTGTATGGGCGGGACCGCACGCGTTACATATTGTGTAAGATGAGGGGTCGGCCGATTAGAAGCCTTTTAGACAAATGGTGACATGGTGTTAATGTCATATGAACATAGTTTAAATAAAAAGGGCGTGGTATCACCAAAACTTGGTGAAAAATGTTCTGTTAATTTAGATCATTAATTTTTGTTGCGAAAATCGATTTTATGCAAGCCCCATTTCCCGCTTCCCCAATAAAATTTGGTAAAATCCTATTCAAAATAAGACTCGCCTTTCAAGGTCAAAAGATAATCCCTCTCCGCTCAAATTACAAGTTAATATTATTTTTATTTTTTTTTTTGGAGGTCTCAAATTATAGAAGTCCAAATTTTTTTTTGGACATAATCAATGAAACAATACTCATTATAGTAACGCGTTCCTTTTTGTATGCATGCATTATGTAAAAACAGTGTATTCTCGAAATATATGAAAGTCAAATATGAACGTTTAACAAGAAAAAGAGGAATAGCTCGAATAGATTATCTGGGTCGAGTAGCAGCAGATTATTCGAAACTTACTTTCACATAATTGTTGAGCTAAAAACTATGGTTAAGTTCAGCTTATTTAGCTCGGGATCCTCAAAATACATTCAAGCTTGGTTCCTTGATCCACAAACAAATACCAACTCATTTTACAGAATTACTCTACATAAACATAGCCAATTTAATAAAAGGTTTAAATTTTGGTGCATCAGAATGATTATATATAGATATCCTGATTTTAGAGAAGATGCACTGTAATTGAGATAGTCTGAAAAAGGAAAGTAGAACTCCTAATTCCAGAAAGGAGATGATCATACAAAACCTTTTACAACTTCCAAAACAAATACTACTAAATCCCAAAACAGTTCCACGAAATATTATTGAAAAACATAACGAAATACGAAATTATCATCCAAGTTGAAGCTGATGAAGCAGAAAAACATGGCATAGCCAAGAGAACTGGCACTGTTAAAAATCGTATCTACAATTTCGCTAGAATAAGTTCATTTGAAAAGTGGTGGTGTGCCTGACAAGATGATTTTGTTAACCAGATGCGGTCTTCTTTTGCTGGAAATTACGGCATAAATGGGGACGCCAACGCCAATGCTGAAGGCAGTGAAGACGCCAAGGGACATCTCAGCGCCTGATGCTTCATCCTGTCCAAGTTGTACATGTGTTTCGCGTGCATGTAGAATGGCTCGTCGTGCCCATGACCCCCCATACTCTTAGTCCCTGTTGAATGTATCCCTCTCTTTGCTGCTGAAATCATAACACAAACACCAATTTTGCCATGGTTTTCTGTCAGTTCCATATGTTCCATCTAACACGCAACAATTAGTGCATCACAATGTGTTACAAATTGGAAGAAACACCATTTGTTAATGCCTAATGTTCAATATAGTAGTTGTGTCTAATGCTCTCATGGTTCAAAGGGATGGCTTCACCGAAAGACTCATTCGTCTAATTGAACTTGGTTTTGGTTTTCAGGTAAGACAATCGATACATTATTGTCCAAAAAAATTGAAGGAAAATAATAGGAACCAGAACATAGCAGTATAGCACACATGCCTGCATGAAGATAGAAGGCGACCTACATCCACTTAGCATGTGCGAAATGCAAAGATAGCAGCATAGCACACATGCCATTTGTCTACAGAGCATCTTTGGTCATATAAGAGCTGCAACTATGTAGTTTTCGAATCTAAACTTTGGGTTAAAGTATTTTCAAACCAATGTGTGAGCTTCTTCCAATGCTACAAGGAAATTTCCATGAGACATGCAATGCAATGTTTAAAAAGGCGCTCGAGGCGAGGTGGAAGAAAAACGCTCCAAGGCACAACTTTTTTGGGCAATTTTAAGGCCTACGCCTCACATGAGGTCATGCTCTCTTCTGTTCTTTTTTTTTTTTTTTTCAAAAATTGCTGCTTATTTAAATGGTATTTAATATTTTGAAAAGTAACAATAAAAAACATAATACATTTAGTTAAAATTTTGGTATAGAGGCCTACGCCTCACATGAGGTGTTGCTCTCTTCTTTTCCATTTTTTTTTTTCAATAATTGCTGCTTATTTAAATGGTATTTAATATTTTGAAAAGTAACAATAAAAAACATAATACATTTAGTTAAAATTTTGGTATAGAGTGCAATTTAATTTATATTTTTGAGATTTTATTAGAGAAAAATAAAATTAAAATGAGGCTTCAATTATACAACATATTTTCTATCATGAGATTTGGTACATTGATTATGTCCCAAAAAGAAAACGAGAGTACCAATTTGAGACATCCAAAAAGGAAAGTGGGACTAAAGTTGAGACGGAGAGAGTCTATCATTTGCGGGCCAATTTCGGATTATTAATAAAATGTTTCAGGTTCACATGGATGGAAACATTAGCCTCCTACAACCAAGAACATTTTCTGTCTACGGACTGTGGAGTGATATCAAACCTAATTCTTGTCTCAAAAGTCAAATCCCAAATTGTTACTTATGATCCTTCTGTGCATGCCCACTGATTTAACTCTGACATGTTAATTTATTTTTTCACATTATCCTTTTAGGAATTATGCCCAATATACCCTTCGCTTGATTGTCAGACGTTTGACTTATTTTTGTTGATATGTTGATATCAAATCAATTCCCAGCTATTGCTCTCTTCAAATTGTGGTTTCAAGTACCAACTGTAGAGGGACCCTCCCTCACTACCTCCTACGTCCCTTGTCCTACTGGTCCAAGGGGAAGCTATCATCAAAGTAAGTACCCGTTGACTAGTCTTCGGGGCAACCACCAAGGTTTTCCAAGTAGACCAGTACACAGTCACACAGCGACCCTCTTGGAAATTTGAAGAGAAGTGACTTAGAGGATTGAACAAAGGTCCATTGTGTGATTTGTCACCTAACCGCCTCAACAAAGAGCAGACACCAAACATAACCAGGCAGAGAGCCACCCCTAAAGGCTAAAATCATATCCAAACAACACCCAATCGTATGTGGGTACTTGAAATAAAGTTGGGCTCTTTCCATTTTGAAAAATAGGCCTATTATTGCAACATTACCATTTACCTTTTTTTGTAAAAGTGCGATCCATTATAAAAAAATATCATCCAAATCACTTGAAACATTCTATTCTATTATATTACATATTCCTCTCAACACACAATTCCAAAGAACATTCTCCCTTTGGGCCTTTCTCTCTCTCTTGAATATTCCTTATATTGGTATCTTGCCTAGCCAGCTCTCTAATCTTTTGTCTGCCCTGGTGTGCTGCTCTCTCCTCGAGGTGACAGGGTTCTTACTTCAACCCCTTCTCAATTCCCTTTGGTTATTGTGATCGACGCCATGTTGGTTACGCAGCTTACGCCTCACTTACTCCTACCCTCTTACACTAACTTTGCTACAAAGCAAAGCTTAAAGAAAGGAAGGTTTGGCCAACCAGTTCAATCCGACCAAATCAAACCGGGTTTAGATTGGGCCTGATCTAGCCAACCAAAATCCAAAGCCCACTTACCTCTTAGTTCGCTCGATCTAGCCCCAACCTGAACCCGACCCCTCCCCCCACACCCCATGCCAAACCTAAAAACAACCTACCAATCCGGACCAATCCCAATTTGCCAGGCCTATACATATCTATAATGATTTTAATGTACTCAATCGGAGCTCCTTACTTTCTAGAACACACCAAACATCATCTTTTTTTGATACGAAACAAGAAAACTTTTATTGATTGACAAATTAGTTACAAAAGTCGATACAAATCCAAAAGAGCGAGAGAGCTGAGGATGAGGCATCCACTGAAAGCTCAAGGACCCAAGAAAACAACCCTTGAACCATGAACTAGCTACCTAGGGGCAAAGGATCTAACCACCCAAACATCTTTTAATGCTATATGATATATCATTTCCATGGGACAACCACTTTAGCCTATTGTTCCACTTTTCCAAGGAATACCAAAATCACTACGCCCATAAGTTTTTGTTTTCCCAAATCACAAGAACATTTTTTCGAGTAATAATCAGAAAGGGAAAAGAAGAAAACAAGTTCAAGTCCAGACAATGCTAATGAGTAATTTCTCGGAAGCTAAGTTGTATATTTTTTCATGAAGAGTAAAGTTTCGTTTGCGTTCTCCTGAACATTCGAAAGGTTTTTCTGTGATCATGGGATTTTCCTTAACATATACTTTCAAATAATAAAGTCTTCCATGTGTTTTATTTGTTTGAGAAGTTACACATATTGCTATGTACATTATTCTGAGCTAGTATTACTTCCTCTATCACTGGATGTTTTCAAGGCATGCTTAAGATTTTTATATGCTATTTTTTGAGTTTGAGAAATTATATAGGTTCCTATGCTCAAACAAAACTTAATAGAGGATTGGAAATAGACACCAACACCTAAAGGTATGATCTTCATTGTCTTAGAAAGCAAAAAGGGTGCGCCCGATTCACTTACATGGAAAATAATTTAATCGTTGGAGTAGTTTTACATTGAAAAAAATCATGGAAAAAGAAAACATAGAGGGAGATGGTTGTTGATAAACCAAGTTGGACCACTGCAAATGATCTATAGAAGTAATATGCAATCAAGCACTACTAAAGATTGTATTTTTTGAGTTTCGAGCATTTCCATGGAAAAAAGTGCAGTCAAACACATCATAAATGTTGGACATGTTCCAAGGAAAAGAAGTACCATGAAATCCACCGTTTTGTTGGCATCTTTTTGGTATGTTTGTTCAAACTAATTGTTGTTACTCTTTGAGCGAGTGGCCTAGTTTGTAAAGGCGTCCACCCGGACCTGAGAGATCACCATTCGAATCTCACCAGGGTCAAGAAGGGGGGGTTTCTTTGTTATTGTAGTTAAAAAGAAAAGACTTAGACTTCTCTCTTTTTGTTAAAAAAAAATTCATAATTTTGTATCATCTGTTCTTATCCTTACAACCATAATAAACCAACTTCTAGTAGTTGAAGTGGCATGATTACATTGAAATGGCAAAGCACATACAGTAATGTTAACAGATTCACACACATTATATAACTCTCTCATCATCCTAATAATAGTTTACAATTAAATCAAATTTTTCATTACGTAACTAGACTATCTGATTTCAAAATATCAAAAAGGCATTGTTTGGACTAAGAGAACCGAACAAAATGAAGGACAACAATGCAAAATCGCAGACAAGGAAATGCCTATCAAGCATTTCCCCTTTTTCCAAACCTATAATTTCGGGTCTATGACACACACAATAAGAGAAATAAACCAGTAATCCTCCAATTCCATTACTAAATAAAAATAACCAGAATTAAAAAGAAAAGCAAATGCTAAATATCGTATTTCATACAGTCTAGACTTCCAACCCAAACTTTTGCAACAATGACTCAATCAGAAAACTGAATCTAAAACAACAAGAAATTAAAACCTTAACCATCCATTTTGATTACTAGGTAACAACAAAGACCATTAAAAGGAAAGAATATCCTAGATATAATGCTTATCTATATAGTAAGACCAATTAAAAGGAAAGAATATCTTAGATATCATGATTAATCTATATCTATATAAAGGGCCATTGCTTGTTGAATCCTAAAACTGCTTTTGAATCCCAAAAATGTATAAGAGATAAAACAATTGTCTAGTTGAGATG